>OU612043.1:11901389-12178889 GCA_914767935.1 Coremacera marginata | reverse complement strand
AAAAAAAATATTTTAAAAAAACTCTTCGGTATTACCTCGGGAAACATATTACCTTTTAAGCTAATTTTGAATTTTTTTACTTGTATTCAGATGATACGCTAACCTCTAATCGTGTTCACCGCGAAACAACTTTTATTTGAGGCGCCTCCGGAGAATCTCTGGTACGAATTAATTTATAGAGAATTTTGCCCTTAAACCAAGTTACACTCACCAAAAGCCGGTATTTAAGCTATCATTTCTCATTTTTTTCGATAAAGAACCCGTAAAAAAATTTTCAGGCAAATCAAAAATGTGTCGGTAATTTCTTGTTCAAATCTTGATAATAAAAATGTAGGGTATGAATATGAATATTAAGTGGAAACATTTTTGGATATATGCAGCTAAAAGGAAATTTGCTTGTAAGCAACATTTAATCTTTTAAATATGCGCCTCTCACCAGTGCTGATGTGGAAAATGGTTTTTTTTTAAGTGTTTATTTAGACCAAAATTTTTCAAATTAAACTGTAAATAAACGCACAGTAGTGAATTTAGCTTAAAATACACTGTCCCATATACGAGCTCTCTAGTATATTTAAAATCATAAATATTCAACTAATTGAACAATTTGGATACAATATATGTGATTGAAAATATACATTAGTGTTAAGAAAATTTTATAAAAAAACCTAACTTTGATATTTTGTGAAAAATAGTTTTTCGTTATATAAGACAGTTTTGCCCGACAATGCACGTTTGTTTTATTTTAATACTTTAAAAAGGCACAATGCAATTTATTTCAACGTGATGCAGTTGTAAACATTATAATTAAAAACAATTAAAAATATATTTATTAATTTTAGTTTTTAGAGCATTTTTATAGGTTTTTCTATGGGAATTTTAAATGCTTTTTTAGGACATTAAGTCTTTTTTTTTCGTATATTTTTTGGGGGCCCAAAATTCTAGCCCTGTTGATCACTAATACGAGTACGTCAGAATGTTCGTGTTTGATTTAATTTCTATAGGAAAATTAAATTACGGCATTTTTTTATTTTTTTAAAATATCAATTTTTATGAGCTTTATGCCATAATGTACATGAAGTAACAGGTCGCTACAACAACAAGGCACTTTACAGAACAAACCACCAGCAGACTAGGCAGCTGTTTCGTTGGTCGCTACACCTACTCATCAGTAATCTTCTGTGACTATAGTAATGCAATGATTAACCGAAAAAATTATAATACTCGGTTATTTTCTTTCAGTTAATGATTTAATTGAATCGCATTTTCCCATTCGATTCGACCGAAAAAATAGTCGAAAAATGACAAAATAATCGAATGAAAACCATCACTAGAAAAGTATGCAATTTCACAATTTTTCAATTTACATGTTGAGCTGGTTTGAGCAATAAATCTCATCTTTAAAGAAAAAGCAAACAAACAAGCGTCTTCCACTGGTGATAATGATTTTAATTTATGGGCGCACTACAAGCATTTGGTCCATACTCAATGCCATGATACAATGATAAGGTAGGGCCGCTTCTCACGCGTCAACGAAGAGTGGACAATGAGAAGGAACATATATGTCAAAACGACGAATTTTGTAGAAATTGCAATTTTATGTTTCCAAGTTGCAAACAGTGCGGTCGCGGGTGTTAAACTTGTGCAAATTTGAGTGAAAATATTATAAAAAAAGTGTAATAAAAACTATAAAATGTGAAAGAAGTCTTAAAATTGCAAAAAAAAACCTGTAACAGTTTTAACCTAAAAACAACTGCGAAACGTGAGCATAAAGAAATTCGCGATGAACAGCTGATTTTGACATCAATCTCGTTTTTTTCTGCTGTCTACTCCATTCCTCTACGAGTCGACCCTACCTTATAATTCTGCCATGCTCAATACGAACTGAACTTCTTTCTCACTGATCCGGTGCTCGAATTGAAACGAAATGTGGTTGAAGCTTGAAAAAAGATAAAAACCGTGTACCCTAAGCTATACTCTCTCTCCCAAAAATATTGCTTTTTAATTGAAACTTCTGTACCATCAGTATTGCCAGTTAGTTTTTTGGTACGCCAGACCGCCATTTCTCTAAATGCAACCGCCAAGACCCGCCAAAATTTTTTTTTTAAATATCTAGAAGACAATAAATTTTCATAAAATTCACTGTCTTCAAGTTCAGAATCCTCGGCTTTTGGTACATTAATTTTCTCTTTTGAGGCTAAGAACTTACCAGCACATACTGGACTTGGTCGTATAAATTGAAATTCTTGAGAGAGCCGTAAGTAGCTCAAATTTCATCTTATTTATTTGTTTGGTTTTTATGTAATTCATAATTGAAAGACTCTTCCTATACATGAATTAAGGGCAGGTTCTTATTTAGAGCTAAAAAAACACGGTGATGTTCATTACTTTTTTTTTTTTTTAATAAAAAACTTGGTAGTTCAGAAAACACGTTTTAAGATTTGGTTAACGTTTTTTTCGAGTTATAAGCTTACATCTGTTGGTACCTGAGGTAACTACTTTTACCACAGTGTGGTAGGGAATACAGGCGTGCATTTCAAAAAGATTGATGTGAGGCACTAATTTTTTGTGAGATACTCTTGATCAGATACTCAAAATTTTCCTGAAAAAATGGGCTTCTTTCTTATGACATAATTTTTTATGCAATCGTTATCGGTCAAACTGCTTTGGAAATATATGCCATATATTATAAACTATAAAAAATTTTAAAAAAAACAGTTGAGTTTCCTGGTCGAGTTTCATGCGACCCTCTCCTTATAGTTGGTACCAAAAGCATTTTTACGTATATTACCACTTCCGCTAGTTCTCTTAAAATATTGTTGCCTACTCTATCAACATATTTGTAGATATTTAAACAGAAATTTGTAATATTTTTTTGGGGCATTGTTATGAAAATAGCTATTCTAATCAACAAGCCAGTTTGATCCTCTGATTTTCATATTTACTTTTGGACACACTGTCGGATCAAAAACTTTTCAAAATTTCAGGGCACCTAGCCTTAAATTTTCTGAAATCAGCAATATTTTTTGGCAAGCTAATAGCCATATCATTCACAGTTGGCGCAAGTATTAATTAACATTTAAAACTCCATTTGAAAAATTCATTCCGAAATCGATTAAATCAAGATATATCATAGATAAGCATAGTCATTGCTCATTGCTTCAATAATCTGGCTGAGTATGCTTTCATAACGAACTCTTTTTACCAAAAATAAAGGCTTACAATTATTGAGGCAATCGAAGGGAGTGTTAAACAAACATTGTTATACGCAATACTAGCATCTATAGAATTACTTTGGAAAGATATCTTAAGTTAATTCATAGCTTGATAAATTTTATTTTAAACTGTTGCCTTGCGAATAAAGTATGAGAGACGGAACATTTGGCGGAAACAATCTAAGTTATCAAAGGAGTTTCTTTGCGAATAAAGAATTAAAGACTGAACAATTTTTTGCTATTTTTTTTTTTTGTCTTTTTTCAGGGGATCCCGCCAAAATATCGCCAAAAAAATATAGAAACTGCCAATTTTTTGCCATCTCGCCAAAGCAAACTTTCCCCCGCGAAAGTGGTTGTTCAAACCGCCAATTTGGCGAGATATCGCCATATCTGGCAACAGTGTGTACCACCAGAACGGCTTTTTTCCAAAACGGGGGCAACTGTTACGGAAAAATTGATTCACTCGACTACAAAACGCCATCCAAAGCTATTGTTAATAAATTCCATTAAAACATATAATGTTGATTTTTCGATTTTTTTTTTTATTTTAGTAATGCATATAATCGGGATTTTGTGCATGCATGTTCAAGGGCTAAAAAAAATTTTAAATTTCAATTTACAAAAAAATTTCAAAACAAAAATCTGCTTAAAATTAATCAAACGATTCGAGTGACTTTTTTTAAATTTTTTAAGACATATTGATTAATCTTAAGTTTTATTGTTTTAATGTTTTTTCTTAAATCAAAATTTTAAATTTTTTTCTGCCCTTGAACTTGCATGCACAAAATCCTGAGTCCATGCATTAATCGTATTAATAACATAAAAAATTTTTGTATGTGTAATTCTTAATATGCAAACAAAATATTTTTGCTTACTTTTATTAAAAAAAAAAAAAATACGTTCTTGTTTTAAATGGTATCAAAAAAATTGAAGAATTGAATTTTTAAATTTTTTTTAAATAAAGTATTTTCGTACTCAATGTAAGTAAAATGTTAATGATTTGCTCCATACAAATAATTATTTCTTAATAATTACTACAAATTTTTTTACAAAGCAAAGACATTTTTCTTCAGAATGAGAGAATTTTATAACTTTATGGAAAAAATCAAAGAAAAACTTGTAAAAAGGTTTTTTTTTTCCTTATTAAAGAAATTTGACTATATTTTAAGCAAGAAAAAATACAACAAATGTTAGTTTTTAAGCAACTGTTTCTTTACTTTTGTAAAAATGATTTAGAGTAATTTTTTATGGATTGAAAAAACACGAAGTTAAATAAATTGTAGAAAACTTGTGCATGGTATAAAGACAAAGATTTTAGATACGATTAAAATGATATTCAGGACAGTTTTAGTTTTCCTTTTTCTAATTTAAACTTACTGTTTTTTTAACATATGAAATGGATATTTTTGTCTTGATTTTTATATTTTAAAATTAATATATGTACGAGTATATGGGATTTTTTTCGGGATTTTTTTTATATTAAAAATAAGCGAAACTGGGCGTTTTAATAAAAATTACTCCTTAAATCGACCATGACATTCTACGACCGTTATTCTATCGTTAATTTATCATATTATCGTTATATTAATATTTTTCTATCGTTATTTTATCATGCCGACAACGTCTGCTGGGTCCGCTAGTGAATACAAACAACAGAGACAAAGAAATTGATAAAAAAAAAATTTGAGCGATTAATTGAATATTCTGTTAATCGGTTCATTTTTCTGCAATTTACTGCTACTAAAGCCTGTATGATACTTAATTAAATTGATCATTGAAAATTATAACTACAGCAGTTCTAATAGCACGATTGCATGGATTCAATTGGTGTGAGTGAGTACGCATATTGTACGAATTGGAGAAAAATTTGTAGGACGGACTGTATTTTCTTTGCATTTTTTTGCCGTTTCTTTCAATTCGTTCTTCGTTAAGTTTCGATCAGATATTTACTGTGCTGTTAATAATTTATTTGACATTTTTAGAGTAAACAAAACTATTTAATATAAATGTATGCTGAATCGGAAGTGATGTGTGTAGCTTATATTAATTTATTTAATGCAGCTGCTCTTAAAAACACCAGATATAAAAAAGTAACATCGTTTATCCTTTTCTTACAAAATATGTCTGTCCTGCCCACGCGCCACTTGTTTTCAGATTTTAAAATTGGACCAAAAAAATGAAATATCATACGGGCATAATAATCGATCCCTTCAATTAATCGTTAAACTAAACAAATTTTGTCTGTGGCTTCTGCAGTCGATTAACATTAAAAATTTAATAGACACAACTTCTGCTAAACCAAAACAGAATTGCAGTTATGTGCATTTCGATTTAAAAAGTAATGTTTTCCTACTATTTTGCATACAACAAAGGTTTAAAAAATTGACTACTACATAAATTCTACAAAGATTTGTTGTTGCGCTCATTGTTTACTTCTTTTTCGCGATTCCATCTTCACGACCCCAAAAATTCGTTGGTATTAAACCATTGGCGTGAAGAATTTTTTTTGAAAAAATATGTCTCATCTTATTTTTTGAGGTCGGGCACGTACCAGTTCTTAAATTAAAATTCAATTACCGTAAAATGTTTTTAAAATCCACAAAAATTAAAGAAATGCCTTGCAATTTAGCACGTAAGCTTTGATCTTCAATCTGAGTCCTGGCTCTGAAACTGGGAAAATCGGATGAAAACCACGCCTACCTTCCATACAAATTGTCTTTATTTTAAATGTAAAATCTCTTCAAAATAAACAAAAATTAAAGAAATGTCTTCAAATTTGGCATATAAAATTTTGTATTTAATGTAAGCCATATCTATGATATATGGCAAAATCGAATAAAAACCACGCCCACTTCCCATACAAAGTGGCTTTATTTTATTTTAAACGTAAAATCTCTTAAAAAGGCACAAAAATTAAAGACATGTCTTGGAATTTGACACATATACTTTGATATTCAATGAAAATCCTCACTATGAAATTTGGAAAAATCGAATGAAAACCACGCCTACCTCCCATACAAAGTGGCTTTATTTTAACAGTAAAATCTCTTCAAAATTCAGAAAAATTAATAAAATGCTTTGAAATTGTACATGTAAGGTTTGATCGTCAATATAAATCATAGCAATGAAATTTGGAAAAATCGGACGAAAACCACGCCTACCACCCATACAAAGTGCCTTTATAGTAATCGTAAAATCTCTTAAAAAGCTGCTCAAATTAAAGAAAGGTCTTGAAATTTTTCACATAGACTTTGATATTTAATGTTGACCATTACTATGATATTTGGCAAAATCGGATGAAAGCAACGCCTATCTCCCATACAAAGTAACGTCATCAAAATAGTAAAACTTTCTTTTTCCAAACTCCACCCACATCGTTTATCCAACACATACCAAATTTTGTACACATATTCTATGTACACATGTGGTGTAATGTGAAGTCCTTAGACTTGGAAAGTCTATGGGCGTGGCATCTTACCTTTAATAGAACTTTTCCAACACCGTGTGTCAGACATCAACAAAATTTTGCACATATTAGTCTTGGTAATTTGAGCAATCTTACGATTGAGTTTATAAAACTGGGCAGTACTAGACAGGGGACGTGGCACTTTATTTTTAAACTAGCTCTATCTACTCCGTTTGTGCGATTTCAACCAAATTGGTTACAAATATTCTTGAGCATAATGAGAGGTTTTATGCCTACAAAAGTGGGTGGGATTGAACAAGGGGCGTGTCAATTTAACTCTAATTGAACTCCCTCTTCACCGTTGGTCCGACTTAAATCAAATTTTGCACACATAATATTTGGCATAAGGATCAGTCTTTAATTTATAAAAGTTGGCGATACTATACAGGAGGCGTGGCACTTTATTTTTAGTCTATTTCCATCTACACCGTTTCTCAGATTTCAACCAAATTTTGCACATATGTTCTTTAGTATAATTAGAAGTTATAAGTTTATAAAAGTGGGTGGGATTGGACAAGACGCGTGTCACTTTTAATTCTAATCGAACTCCTTCTACATCGTTTTTCTGATTTGAAAAAAAATTTAGCAAATATATTCATTGGAATAATGAGCAGTGAAAAATCTAAAAAGTGGTCGGAATTAGACAGGGGCGTGCCACTTAAATATAACACTTTAATTTTAAACGAAATTGTTTTAAGCCGTTGGCATGAATTGCCACACACCAATCAAATTTTTCACATATATTCTTTAGCACTCTACAAATTACTCTATGTGGCAGCTAAGAGTAAAATAAAATTAAGCGTATAATACAAATATTTTTGCAGATAATAGATAAACATTTTGTAGACGGCTAAAGACTTCGAATATACCTCAATACGGCCGCGGGGGGGTATTTTAGCTTCGGTACCCTACCGAAGCTCCATTCCTTACTAGTTTTATTTAATGTTTTTTTTTTTGGAATTCTTAAAAATATAAATTTAATACATTCTACTGGTTGATTCAAAAGTTGATACTATTACACATTTTTTTTTCTAATGCTGAAAAACTACGAATATATGCTGTAGTAGAACTGAACTCTATTGTTATTGCAAATTTTTTTTTTTCTTATCATAGAAACACAACATCGTGAATACCCGCAATGCAAGCTGTATAAGTTTTGAAGATTAGTTTTTCGACATTTTATTCACAATAAGATTAAAAAATATGGCACTTATTTACACTTCCAGCAGATGAAAATAAATATATTTCAGAAATTAATGAACTATATTTAAAAAACAGAAAAATGAAGTCTTAACTCTAAAAAGTCGGTTCAAATTATTTTTATTAATAACAAGTATAGAGTTCATTTTTATGATCAAGCGATAAAAAATACACTCACGTCTCAATCGAAGAATCTTAAGTATCGAATTAAGAGTTGCCACTTTTTTTGCTTGCGTAAAAATAAATTTTGGCTTGCCAAAAAAAAAAAAAACAATACACAAAAACTATATTTGTATACTCGTAGTTGTATAAATATGTATATAGCAAAAATGCATTTAAATTGTAAATGCAACTTTGTTGTGGATGAGCTCAAAGAACATTTCGCTCTATTACGAGGCACCTTGAATTTCAGCCAAGGCTACAGTAAATGATAACAACAAACAAAGTGTTGTTATGGCAAAAATTCGACACCTTCAACAAAAGCAAATTTGCAACATGCGCATATTATTCCGTGCTATTTAACAGTTTAACCAAAATGTAAATTATTTTTAATTTTATCAAATTTTCTATTTAAATAAAAAAAAAAAAACAGTTGAAATATATAGTTAAAAGCAAAACAAAAATTAAACCATTGCATTAGCGTCACCATCTTGATGCACGTGTTCCAGTTCAAATGCATGAACTGCGTTAACTATATCAGGTCAGATGCACAAATAAAGCACAACTAAATGTAACATTTCTTGTTGTAAATTAATTAAATTTATTATCACATTTTCTAATAACTCTTTAATATGTTCTAAAAAGAAAAACGCACCAAGTTTCACACAGCTTCCAAGAAAAACAAAAAAAACACTCAACCCAAACGTTGCTTGCAAACTTATTCAAACTAAGTTTTAATTAAAAAAATTAAAAGTTTTGAGCTTTATTTCCACGGCCCACAAATTTACGCACGCACGACTATTCTTCGACGCAGTCAAAAGTGGAATGATTTTGAAATAGCAAATTTCAAAAGTTGTAATCGATTCCATCAAGCAACCGCCACCGCTTGCTCGTATCGGCAAAATGTAAACAATTTGTAAAGACAAACCTGAACAAAACTACATTCGTCTCCACAGCGCCAAATGCGCGAAAACACTGCGGCAACGAGACGTAGAACAAACAGCTGTAGATAGACTCGGCAAAGTTGCTACAACCCTGCATTTTGTAGCTTTCTTCGTTTAGCGTGACAGAAAACTTTTAATGAATTACATACGAGTGTTTTTTTTTTTCGTTTTAAAAGGAAAATCAAGTACGCGATACCGCTGGGTGCTCATGTATTGGTCGGTGCAGCGAAAACCACGCGCTATGAAAATCAAAATATTGCGTTTCTCTATAAATTATGTTAGCAAAGAGAGCATCTTTGATTCTTTCTCCCGGTATATGAAAGCTTTCTCTCGTATGTAAATGCTACTAATACATCACATCACACGAATAGCATTTCTAATGTCCGGTTGAAAAGCGAACATGTTTGGCTGGCATGTCTGTGCGTCATTTTCATTTCGGGGTTTCGTTTCCGATGACATCGAACTTGAAAGCTTCAAAGCGGTGACAAGAATAAATAATTCAAGGCGTTAGCATGGGGCATTAGTGGGTCGAAAAGTTCTTTGAAGAGCAAGAGAGATTTTTATATGAGGTTTAAAAAAAAAAGTTTTTCCCTTTGCAAGCCCACAATATCCTCAAATTTCTTATAAAATACATAGGTAATGCCTTTCCATAGCTTCTGTCGTTTTTAATTTCAACGACATATAACACAACAAGCATTGTATGCCATTAAAAGCGTTGGAAAGCATGAAGTATTTTTTGCTTGTTGCATTATTTTTTGCTCCATTTTTGCTCGATAAATAATTTCAGTGAACAGACCAATCAATTACGTATCATCCGAAACAATGCTGCTTCATCATTGGTTGTTAAAAGCATGTGCTTCATGGGTGCCGACCATTGGACTAAAACATGCAAAACTGGTAAATTGGACTAAAATTTTAGAATACGGGAACAGACCCATTTTATACCGAAAATCATAGTTTTTAATAAAAAATATTCGTAAAAATTGAGTATTCGAAAAAGTTCGGCTACAAATTGTCGCTAGATGAATCTAAAATGTAATATCTCCGGTAATATTAATTGCATCTGGTAATGCTTTAGTTTGTTGAAAGGTGAAAGTTATTATTAAAGCTGCATTGTTCTATGAAAAGTTATCTGAGTTTATAATAATTGAAATCGTATGATTTTGCTTTTTTTGAAGCGAAGCTTTTTATTGAAGCGAAGCTTTTTACTCCTCGTTCTGTGATTTGCTTGGAGTGAAATCTGAAAAATTTTCGACAGATTTTTTCTTGGAAATTTTATGGTTTTTTTGTTGCTAGCACTTATTACATTAAGAAAATTTAATACTTTAATATTAAATACTAAAACTATTAGTTAGCCCGCCAGGGGATCGAACCCGCGTTCTCGTAAACGAGAGCCCAACACACTATCCACCAGGCCACAAAGACTTGATATAGGCGGTTGTTAAAATAATATTAATAATAACAGAAGCTATGCTGCAGTTGATCGTCACCATCTATCAATACATAGAGGATTGTGTATTTGCTATGCTACAACTGACAAAAATTTGCTTTAATTTGCCACAAGGTGTCTCCAGCATCGGTGTTTGTATTGTAAATGCATTTGTAGTTTTGTTGGCACAAAGAAAATTAGCAACGCCCACAAGTGCGTTTTTAAGTGTCAAAAAAATAGATGATATCAATATATATGGAATTAACAAACGCATGCATGACATCGGCAAGGTATCTATAATGTTTGTTAAATTTTGTTTCGTGTGCGTTTTTGAATATATATTTATATATTTTTTTATCGTCGTTCTGTGATTTGCTTTTAGTGAAATCTGAAAAATTTTCGACAGATTTTTTCGGTAGGTAGTACGCTGTTGAAGGAAAAAATTTGTTCAGTGCAGCCAAGTTCACAACCATGTGTGGAGAGTTAAAATGGAGAGTCGCTGGCATTATATGCCAGTATATGTAATTGGCGTGGAAATTTAACATTCAACAATAAAAAAAGAAGCAGTAAATATGTTTTCTGTATATATGTAATTTATTTTGTTATTTTAAAATTTTGTGTTTAAAAGTTAATTTATTAAAAAGAAAAAATTATTAAGTTAATTTTTTGGGCCAATTTTAGTTTCAATATATTTATTTAAGTTGAATGGAGTTGTTTGGCCATTTCTTTTTAATTGCAATTTTTAAATATAAAAATAAAAATTCAATTTTTTCCCGACGTTTCGTCACTTTCTTGGCGACATCTTCAGGGGAGATTTTTTAATTTTTTATCTACAGAAACATATATGAACAATTTTTTAAAAAAACAATTAACCAAAAACTTACTTTACATTAAAAGATACATTAAGTTAATTTTGACAATAAACCATTATTTGAAATTACAAAAATTTTACATGACATAAACTTTTTAAAAAACAGAAAAATTTATTTGAACACAAAATTTAAGCGAAACTATTATAGCCTATACGTCAATTGCTACTGCATAGTTGTTGTTTATATTGTCAGTGTCTTCTTTGAAATTTATTGCTCTGTCCCCTTTTTGTTGTATTCTTAAACTTTCTAATGTCATTCTTCTTTTTGTTTTGTTTTCAACGTCCAAGATTCTTACAGCCTCAAAATCAGCTGTATGGCCTGTAGTCAATATATGTTGTGCTAGCGCTGTTGTTGTTTTTTTGTTTCTTATGTCCAGCTTATGTTCTGCCATTCTTATTTTTAGCGCTCTTTTTGTTGTTCCTATATAAGTTTTGTCACAACTATCGTGTTCGTCGCCTTTGCATTGCAGTTCGTATACAACGTTGTTTTTGTCTTCGTTTTTAATTTTTGTTTTTGTTTTTGTGAATATTTGGTTTAAAGTTGCGTTTGATTTATATGCAAATTTTGTGTTGTCCGCTCTCATTATTTTTCGTATGTGTGTGTTACCCGTCAGTTTTGGTATATATGTTATGCCTAAGTATTTTTTTGTTTCTTGTTGAGTGTTGCCAGACTGTTTGTTTTTATCTGTTATTTTTTTGTTTCGTTTGTTTTCCGAACACTTTTTGTTTAATAATGAGTTTACGAGATGTGTTGGGTAGTCGTTGTTTTTTAGTATTGTTTTTATGTTTTTGTCCAGAAATTGTGTGTCGGCTAATGTAAAAATTTTTCTTATTAAGTTGGTCGCCGTATTTATTTTTTGCTGCATTGGTTGCGTCGAGTGAAAATTTATAAGTCTACCTGAGCATGTTGTTTTGGTAAACCAGTCAAAAATTATTCTGTTATTTTTCCTATGTAGTTGGACGTCTAAGTATGGTATGTTATGATTTCGTTCAATTTCAGTTGTGAATTGTATATTTTTGTGGTAACTATTCAGTGTTTTGTGAATTATGTCTAAGTCTTTTTTCTTTATTATGGCGAGAATATCGTCTACATATTTACATATGAATGTAATATTTATGTCATTATTTTGAAGAATTGTTATTGTGTCGTCAAGTAAGTTGTCCAGAATTATGTCTGCTATCGTCGGAGATAATGGACTGCCCATTGGCATACCATATATTTGATGGTATACCTGGTTGTCAAATATAAAATAATTATTTTCTTTTAAGCAGAATTCTAAAATATTTAGAAATTGCGGTCGTGGAATGCTAGTCAAGTTTTTAATTACGTCCCATTTCTTCATTATATTTTTTATCGCTAAATGGGTCGGGATGTTGGTGAACAGAGACACAACATCAAATGATACAATTATTTCCTCGTCTGTCAGTGTAAAATTTTTTAGTTTTTCTTTTAATTGAACAGAGTTTTTGATATTATATTCGTCAGATATTAAGTGTTTTAAGATTTGTCCTATGTGCTTTGATAATTTGTAACAAGGGACATTAATAGATGAAGATATGGGTCGTAGGGGGACGTCTGTTTTGTGTATTTTCGGTAGTCCGTAAAGTCGTGGTGCAGTTGCGGACGGACTCGTCAGTTGAAATTTTCTGTATGTGTTAATATAGTTTTGTTTGTGGAGGTAGTTTACTATAGTGTTGTTCTTTTTTTGTAGTTTGTTTGTTGGGTCAATTCTCGTTGTTTTGTATGTATTTTTGTCTCCTAACAGTTCAGTAATTTTTTGTATATATTCATCTTTGTACATAACTACTGTTTTGTTACCTTTGTCAGCCTGTGTTATAACTATTTTATCCTCATGAAGTTTTATGAATTTTTTGGTTTGTTCGTATGTCCTCAGTATGAATTTTTCCTTAGGAGTATTTCTAATCCTATTCTTAAAATTAATTATTTGGTTTGCCGTTGTTGATCTGGCAATGCTTTTTTCCCTTTCGTCCTCTATGGTTTGTATGTGTTGCTCCAGATCAGCAATCACATGTATGGTGGAAAAATTGTTGCGCGAGATGGGAAGAGTGAACTTCTTTCCAAGTGAGAGCAACCACTTGCTGTCTGCTGGAAATTCCAAATCCGTTTTGTTGACGAACCAGTCTTCGTTGAAGGTGAGTCCAATTTTTTTAATGTGTTTGTTTTTTAATGCTTCAATTTTCTCGTCTAATGCTTTGTTCGTACTGTTGCTAATTTGATTGTATATGTGCACTTGTCTCGTTGTAAATTCTTTGTAGTCTTCTTCATTTAGTGTTTTTTTCATATTTAATTCTGCGTGGAAAATATAATTTATTGTGTTCTTGATGTTGATGTTGATTTCTTTAATTTCCAGGTTCAGCAGCTTGAGGTGGAAAATATGTTCTACTTTGTCGTATAATTTGTTGACTGTGTCCATTGAAAACATCCGTTTTGCTCCGCATGTCGTGTTGGTTAAATGTTTTGGAGTTATACCATATTGTTTGCATATAATTAGAAACCGAAGTTGTCCTTTTTGCTTGGCTAGCTTTCGTCGTAAATTGCAGTAGTCCTTCATTGTTATGTAATAAATACGGCGACCAACTTAATAAGAAAAATTTTTACATTAGCCGACACACAATTTCTGGACAAAAACATAAAAAAGATAAAAACAATACTAAAAAACAACGACTACCCAACACATCTCGTAAACTCATTATTAAACAAAAAGTGTTCGGAAAACAAACGAAACAAAAAAATAACAGATAAAAACAAACAGTCTGGCAACACTCAACAAGAAACAAAAAAATACTTAGGCATAACATATATACCAAAACTGACGGGTAACACACACATACGAAAAATAATGAGAGCGGACAACACAAAATTTGCATATAAATCAAACGCAACTTTAAACCAAATATTCACAAAAACAAAAACAAAAATTAAAAACGAAGACAAAAACAACGTTGTATACGAACTGCAATGCAAAGGCGACGAACACGATAGTTGTGACAAAACTTATATAGGAACAACAAAAAGAGCGCTAAAAATAAGAATGGCAGAACATAAGCTGGACATAAGAAACAAAAAAACAACAACAGCGCTAGCACAACATATATTGACTACAGGCCATACAGCTGATTTTGAGGCTGTAAGAATCTTGGACGTTGAAAACAAAACAAAAAGAAGAATGACATTAGAAAGTTTAAGAATACAACAAAAAGGGGACAGAGCAATAAATTTCAAAGAAGACACTGACAATATAAACAACAACTATGCAGTAGCAATTGACGTATAGGCTATAATAGTTTCGCTTAAATTTTGTGTTCAAATAAATTTTTCTGTTTTTTAAAAAGTTTATGTCATGTAAAATTTTTGTAATTTCAAATAATGGTTTATTGTCAAAATTAACTTAATGTATCTTTTAATGTAAAGTAAGTTTTTGGTTAATTGTTTTTTTAAAAAATTGTTCATATATGTTTCTGTAGATAAAAAATTAAAAAATCTCCCCTGAAGATGTCGCCAAGAAAGTGACGAAACGTCGGGAAAAAATTGAATTTTTATTTTTATATTTAAAAATTGCAATTAAAAAGAAATGGCCAAACAACTCCATTCAACTTAAAAAAAATTATTAAGCTTTCAAATCTATGTAACTGCGAAAAAGCTTCGCTTCTCTCGTGTGTCCAACGACGCACCTGTGTTTTTTTATTATAGGAAAGGTAAGAATGCCAAATTTGTGGAGTTTGTGGAGAGGATGCTGTAACTAGAAAAACAGCAGCAAAGTGGTTTTCTCGTTTTCGATCTGGTAATTTTGATGTAAAAGATGCACCTCACTCCAAGTATCCATTGGCGAATCACTGCCAAAACGGTTCGAAATCTAACCGAATGATTACGGACTATGTAAAGTGGATCATGTACGACAATAATGTGCGGAAAAGTTCATGGATAAAGCAAGGTGAAGCTTCACAAGTGTCTGATGGGACTGGAAGGGAATTGTTCATTATGAGCTTCTACACCCTGGTCAAACGATTGATTCTGTTCTCTGCTGTCAATAATTAACGAGACTGAAGCAAGCAATTCAATTAAAACGGCCAGAGTCGATAAAAAGAAAAGGTGTTGTGTTCCATCATGATAACGCTAGACCACACCCATCTTTGATGACCCGGCAGAAACTGAGAGAGGTTGACTGGGAAGTTTTGATGCATCATACACCATATAGCCCAGACCTTGCACCTTCAGATTATTATTTGTTTCGGCAGAACTGAAAGGCAGAACTCTCTTAATGTTGTAAATTTAAAATCTGTGGAGGCCTGCAAAATGCACTTGGATCCGTTTTACGCTTAGAAAACCCAGAAGTTCTACACAGATGAAATAATGGCTTTAGCCCAAAAATGACAAAATGTTATCGATCAAAACGGCACATATTTGATTTAATAAATATCTCGTTTCAAATATAAAATATTTCGGAGGTTTTTCGTAAAAATTTGAATAAATATTTTTGGTTGTCCTGCTTTGTTGTCCTCAGTCATTTATTGGGAACATCGGAATGTTTAGTCACATCTATCTATCTACCTATATTATTATTACGCAAGCGCATTTTTTGTGATGATTATCAAATCTATACTGTAGACGCGATTTTCATAAATAGAATAGCAATTGATGGATCTTGCTATGTGAATGTGCAATAAGGTCTTATTTTTTCTTAAATATTGTGTATTTTTTAAAAAAATCTGAAGCAATTTTCTATGAAAATACTACAAATATACATGTGATGCCTAAAGTATGCGATAGATTTTTATTATAATGCAATGAAAGGTAATAACTGGGCGGCTACTTTACAATTCAACCGAAATATAGAAAGTTTCTTTGAAATACTTGGATCAAAGGTAATAATAGACCTTAAAATAGAAACAAAATTACCTCTCACCAGATATTTTATATTTTGGCGTTTAAACACACGATTACTAGTTATATATAATACACTAAAAAATATATTTACACACGAAAAAAAAACCTTGTAAAATCAACTGGAACAATAATGATATTACATGATTCAGCTATGATTTTGCTTCATAGAGCTTTCTCGCAAAATTATTATGATTTTCATGTAAAAGTTGCAAAAAATGTTCCTTTTTTATCATTATGAAATGTTGTTAAATCGTTATGATGGTCACGTTGAATCATTATGAAAGCAGGTAAAATTATTGTGGTGGTCATTTTGAATCATTACACTGCTTTACAAATAATAATTTAAGATAAATACCACGAACGACACACATATAAGCGAGTTAATTTTGACCTCCAGAACACAAAAATTATAAAAAATTTTTTTTCATTTGTAGGGTTTTTAAGATAACGGTACTTTTGTACTTCTCGAGAGATGATTTTCTTCAAATTTACTTACAGCTGAAACTGCTTATCCGATAGAAATAAACAGTATATAGCTGAAAAGGCAATTAAATTTCCTTTCCATTGATATACTGATCGTATCGATCGAATAAAAAATGTTCAAGTGATAGCTCGTCAAAATTAAAATTTCTTGCAATTTTCATATTTTTTTTTAAAAACTCTATTTTTAAGTAACTTTTTTTTGTTAGAAAAAGTTGAAATCAGGAACATTTTATATTTTTGAAGTAAAATGTGTTTAATTACAAACATTTTAAGAATAACTTGTCCAAAACCGGATGAAAAATAAATTTTTTAAAAATAATTTTGTAGAAAAAGTTTAATTTTAATTTCAGTGTTTGCACTATACGAGTATTTTATGAACATATATATATTTATTAACACTAAATCAAAAAAAAATTTAGTTTAAAGCTTGTCTATTTGTACTCTGACGATTTTTTTTCGATGAATTTTCGAGTATTAGGAACATCGCTTTCAGAGCCCAAGTTTTCGGGAAAGAAATCCCAATGACTTAATAAAAAATGCATTTTAACAGTCATATTCGAACCTGAAATTTCAAAAGAATATAATTGAATATGTGTTCAGTTAATTAATATAAACGTATTTTTCTTAAATGTTTACCAATTTTATTGTATTTTTCTAGCAAATTTGGGAATGACTGGATCATTTTTGATGTTGAAAATTTCGTTCGTTTCGTTCAGGCCAAATACTTTGGGTATAGTGGCTTCTGCGATCACAGCTGTCCCATAAGCAAAGAAAGCAAGGACAATTTATGTTGCCGCCTTGTAGTCCTGATAATATTGCTACCATCTTAAAATCGGAGCAAATACAAATCTCGGGACAAATCGTTGAGTTCAGCCTGTGTCAAAAAATGGACTTTTTTCTTCTAGATTTATTTCCATATCTACCTTTCGTTTTCGTGAAGGACCCGCTTTAATCAAATGTGGTTTGGGAAACGATGCTGAATGTGGCACTAGTGCTGTAACCGACTGAACAATTGCATATACAGGTTCTAATCTTCCACAAGCTTTTTCTGTTAAACAGAAGTAACAATCTGTAGTATGATTGCTCGGCTCTCTTGGTTTTCCATTGGTTTTGCGAAAGTGAAGAAACTTTCTTTACCGCAAGCAATTTTGCTTAGTATTGTTCGGCAACTGTTACATGAACTGTTTGGAGTCCAAGGTTTGTCTAGATGTAAAGGAAAATATTCAA
The DNA here is from genome assembly GCA_914767935.1 of Coremacera marginata. NCBI lineage: Eukaryota > Metazoa > Arthropoda > Insecta > Diptera > Sciomyzidae > Coremacera > Coremacera marginata. Next base: position 12,160,992 of record OU612043.1, on the reverse strand, counting down.
AGTATTTCTGATATGCTGGTGATAATTTTCCGAAGCTCATTTTTCTCATTAAATGATGTGAGGCTTTTTTAACCAGACTTCCACAAACGTAGCAAATTGATCGGGATTAATGAGACAAATTTTTATTTCAGGACTTAAACACAAAGCTAACAAAATAACTGAATCGTAAACTTTGACAAGAAAACCAAATGTTTTTTACTGTACTATCTTGATATATAAAAATCACGTGTCACGATGTTCCGGTATAAAAATGTTTAATGTTTTCAATTGAAAGAAACTTGAAGCAAGATATATTAATAAGGTAGTGTTAACAGCTGTGTCGTCTTCTTCTTCCTCACTGCGGTTTTTAATGTCAAATGAGTCACGTGGTTTTTGTTTGTTTGGTTCGTCATTTCGAATTCTGATTGTAATTTTAAATTAAATTTTTAAAAAATAGAAATATGTGCGAAATTTCAAGTCTATAAATTAAAATTGTGTAATTCTAAGAGATTGTACCGTTTTAATAAAGTCAATTTGTATGGGAAGTAGGCGTGGTTTTCATCCGATTTGGCTCATTAACGAACTTGACCTTCATTTTGGAGATAAAATCTTAAACATCGCATTTCGTTTAGATAGCTTTAAAATTGCGGCTGGAATCGTGATCACAGACGGAAAGACTGACATGGCTAATCGACTCGGAAATTGTATTGATTTTCATGTTCCTGTCACTGAAATCAACTTTGGATCATAATAACTTTACGTTGCTTAATTTTTCTGTGTGTTGCAACCATAATTTCATAAAAATGCTTCATAACTGAAAAATTAACACGCAAAATAGATTTATTGACTGCACGCTCCATAAACATCCGGCTACCTCAACAGTTTTTTTTTTTAATTCATTCTCAATTAAGTCTTCTATAAACACATGTTTCTACAAATTGTGACGAGACGATAAAGTATTTTTGTTTCTTTTTATTTCGTCACTTCAATTCATGTCATTCACAGACGCTTTAAATGTGACGGATGCAACCACTTCAAAGTTCAACTTTGTCGATTAGTTCTTTGTTGCCTTTATTTTTTTTTTTTTTTTTTTGCACAATCACTCTGTACTTCACGCATTTCGGTTTCTAATTCTTGGAAACGCATGCATATTGACAATTGGGTTCAATTTATGCATCAGCACTTTAACATCAATCAATTAAGGAATGGTTTCCAATTCTCTAAATTAGCCGACGTTGCGACTTTGCGCTTTGAATAGTGATTTTACGCTAAAGTGTCAAAGTGTTTGTGTTCAATTAACAGAGGTAAAAGAAAAAAATATAGTCATGCATACTCACGGTATTTTTCCAAAATTTATCTTTTGAATCACTCTGTGTGAATTGCGAAAGGATTTTTTAATTGAAGTAATAGAACGATTCCATATTTTTACACCGATTAAAAACCGATACCAATATCTATGCCGATACTTACGTCGATGTCGATGTCGATATTTTTACCTAGGCCAATGGTTAATATAAAAATGGGATTTATATAAGGAGCCTAGTTGTATGAAATTTTCAAATTACATGATGAAGCACAATGAAACTGTGTGGAAGATACTTTTACTTTGACTTTTTATGACTGTGTGCTAATCGGAAACTTTTCACTCAAAATAAATTTGTGTTGCTTATATTTTTGATACCTGAAACTTTAAATTAAAAAACTTTCTGTCTCCTTTATGTTGAAACCGTGGCCGAACGGCTAAGAGCGTAGACCGTATGTCAAAGAACTGCGAATACTTACTTACTTACTTAGGTGGCGGTAACAACCCGTGTCCGGGCCGACCTCATCAGCTCTCGTCAGGCGCCTCTGCTTTGCGCGCGCCTTTTCCAATCGGATACACCAAGTGCGGTTAGGGCTTCCTCAGCCTGGTCCATCCATTGGAGGCATGGTCTCCCTCGTCGTCGTTGACCAGCGACCCTCGCCTCGAGCACCTTTTTCGCTGGAGCTTCGTCGTCCATACGATGGACATGGCCCAGCCAGCGTAGTCGCTGCACAGTTATACGCCGAACTACGTCAATGTCTTCGTAGAGCTCATACAGCTCGTGGTTCATTCGGATGCGATAGTCATCGCCGACTCGAACAGGACCGAAGAGCTGCTGCGTCAGTTTGCGAAACTACCCATGCCTCAGCGCCATAAAGCAGCACAGGTAGAACGAGCGTCTTGTAGAGTGTTAGTTTTGTCGATTGGAAGAGGGCTCTAGAACTTAGTTCCTTACTGAGCCCGTAGTAGCACCTTTTAGCAATTATTGTTCTTCGCTTTATCTCCAGGCTGATTTCGTTGTTGGAATTAATGTCGGTGCCAAGGTATACAAACTCCTTGACTACTTCAAAGTTATAGCTGCCGGATGAAACGTGGGAGTCTAAGCGCCGCGCTCTTTTTTGTAGACAGCATATACTTTGTTTTACCCTCATTTATCGTCAAACTTTTCGATAGCGGCGAAAACAGCGGTAACATCTCTCTTGGTTCTGCCAACAATATCAATATCATCAGCGTACGCAAGAAGCTGGACACTTTTATAGAAAATGGTGCCAATACGATGCACATCGGCGTTTCGTACGACACCCTCCATGATGATGTTGAAGAGATCGCATGACAGTGGATCGCCTTGCCTGAAACCTCTTTCGGTATTGAAGGTTTCGGAGAGGTCATTTCCTACCTTGGCGGAGCTGAGTGTGTTGCTCAACGTCATTCTGCAAAGTCTAATCAACTTTGCAGGTATACCTAACTCAGACATTGTTGCGTATAGGCAATCCCTTCTCGGGCTATCGAACGCAGCTTTAAAATCGACAAAGAGATGGTGTGTGTCAATTTGATTTTCGTGGGGTTTCTCCAGGATTTCTATGGTGGACTTACCAGTGTTTTTGTAATCGGCTTTAATCTTTCACACAGTACGCTTGAGAGAACCTTATATGCGATGGAAATAAGACTGATACCTCTGCGAATACCCGGTTTTAAATTCCATCTGACACAAAATGTTTTTTGAAATGAATTAATATTTCTGATTGGGAGTTACCTCTCTGCAGGCAATGGCAAATCTCAGAGAGTAGAAAATGTCATGCTCTCTTTTTGAGAACATGAATCGTTCGGAGACAGCATAAAACATGTAGGTCCAGCTCTCGATCATCTGTGTACAAACTTATAATAACACGCACAAAACAATTGATCATCAGTCCTTTCAAGAAATGAAATGACCAATTTGTTTTTTGTTTTTGGGGGGCTTCAGACAATACTACATATCTATCCGACATCCGACATATAGCTCGGCAAAATACCGGCATTTTTTCGATAAGCTTCCAGACATACTACATGTTCGATAGACATCATAATTTTTCAGCTCTCAAAAAGAACACACCATAACAATGGCAAAACAATTTCTTGTTGCTCTCATTGTTCATCTCATAACTGATGTTATATACACAGATTTTAGTAAAGCTTTTAATGTTGTTAATCATACACTCTTAGTCTTAAAGCTTACTAGATTTCCCACATCACTTGTAAGATGAATTGAATCTTATTAATTGATTGAATCTTATTATTATCACTGTCACTTCTGGTGTACCTCAAAGAAGCCATCTCAGGCTTCTTCTTTTTTTACTGTTTATAAATGATTTGCCATCTGTCATTAAGCATTCGAGTATTTAAATGTACGCAGATGACGTGAAACTATTTCTTCCTTCCAAAAATGCTAATGATGCCGTTCTCTTGCAAGCTGACATAGACCATCTTTATACCTGGTGCAACGTGAATCGTATGAATCTCAACATGAAGAATTGCAAGCACATGACGTTCACTCGAAAATCTCCTGTCACATGTATTTATAAAATTTCTGACCTTAAATTAGATGTCTTTCATGATCTTGGAGTAACTATGGATACTAAACTTCGCTTTCATATTCATATTAATAAAATTATAAATCGAGCAAATAGATAGTACTTTAGGTTTTATTAAACGATGGACAAGAGTTTAATGATCTCTATAAAACAAAAACCTTATTCACCTCTCTAGTGCTACCTATTTTATAATATGCTTCAATTGTTTGGTGCTCTCGATATAGTTGTTAAATAGACGACATAGAATCAGTTCAGAAAAAGTTTCTTTTGTTCTGCTTAAGCCATCTTTACTGCAATTTTAATTATCACCTACCCCCTTATGGATATCGCCTGCAACTTTTAAATCTTCCTACTTTAAATAATCGGAGAATTATGCTAGATGCTACTTGGATTTTCAAACTTTTACATGGATATGTAGACAGTCAATATTTACTGAGCAAAATTTACTTTAATATTGCTCTCCGACCTAGAAGATCTTCTTAGTTACTTTACATGCACTTTTGTAGAACTAATTACTTGCAAAATAAACCACTCAGAAGTGCTTGTGGCGACTTTAATTTTGTTTCAGATGCAATTTCTTTAAATGAATCCGTTTACTCAATTAAATTTAATATTTTAGATTAACATATAACATATTTTTCTGTGATGTTTGGTAACAATTAATACAATCTAGCTGTGTAGTTTAATATGATTATCCAGAGCGAGATCACGTCCGTCTCGCCTGGCATATGCCGGTTTGACACCGTACGACTAGCTTTGCATGTGTGAGCTGTGCTCTAATCCATATTTATATAGATATACACGTTATAGATATATTTTGATTATCCAGAGCAAGACCTTGTCTGTCTTGCCTAGCACATGTATGAGCTCGATCTCGTCCTTCTAGCCTGGCATATGGCAGCACCGCTCTAATCAATGATTCTATTTACTACTAAGAAGCTAACCGGATTGTAACTGTATATACCTGAAAGCTTGACAATTTTAGATTTTTATAATAATTTAATTGTACATAAATAAATTGTATTAATTTTGTCTAATATTAATTGCTATAAAGCCATATGTGCTTAGCATTCAAATAAATAATAATAATAATAAAAAACTCCTATAAAGTTCAGTAAATGCCTTCCAATATTTATTATGTGAAACGCTAGCAATCTTTTTTATTCTTCTTCGTTAATTCCTTTTCTTTCCTTATTTTTTTTCTTGATGATGACTCATCGACGAATTTTGCAGAATGAAAAATGTAGCGAGTCTGATGAACGTGTGTTCAAACTAAAGATCTGCAGAGAACCATCCATTCTACTTGTACCATGGTAGAATAAGAGAAGGTAGATGCATTTCGGAGAGGCAGACTGCCATAACTGTCAAAACTAATTTGATAGCTCATAGAAAATCTGAAAGCGATGAGAAAGCTTTAATTGGGAAAATGTAAGCCAAAAAGTGATTTGTATTGATTTTGACAATTTTGGCTATGAGAAAGAGAGCGAAGTCTGAAATGCATATACCTTCTTTTATTCTACCATGACTTGTACAAACAGATAAAACATGTAAGAACTTGATATTATTGGTACAAATACAACAACGAGTAGAGCTTAACTTATGCTTACATGTTTTGGATTAAGCAGAGAGCGTATCATCTCTTTCTCTGGCTCTCATTGTGGTGTAAGCTTTTTTTCTCTTTATCGGCTCTACTAAGCAGAGTACCTGTTTTAACTCTTTTTTTTTATGGATATGCCCATTCTGGAATACCAGATAGTTCTCTTTGTGTTAATCTCGTGCTTTTACTTCTTATATGCTACTAAAAAAAAAGTAATGGTGTAATGGATATGGATTCTGTGAATCGATAGCTTTATAAAGGTACTTGTGCCACATTTACTAATTTTTGAACTAATTAAGTTGTCGATAAAAATGCCTGTGTTATGTTTATTTTTTTATGAAATAAATTAAAAACTTGAATACATTGCACTTATATAAAGTGTTTCTTTTATTGTTTTATTGAAATAATTCGCTCTTTAGTCTTTATGCTTTGACGTCACATATCCAGATGTTCCAAGCAGAGATAACAATATTACCGATATATCTGCTTGTTGCGTATGTACTCAAACTAGTAATCTTGATGTTTGATAATTTCACTCTCTCATACATGTTCTATCGTTATGTAAAAGAGAAATATTCCATGCATACTCAATGCTTAGAGAGCGAAACCGATACAAGTTGATAAAAGAAAAAATAACAACACATATCTAGTATGCTTGGATGGTTCTTTGCAGAGCTTTAGTTCAAACAATACTACATGTCGGATGGACCGGCAGAAAAATCAAAATCATTTGATTATATAGTTTTTTATATATTATATAGTTTTAGCTTTCACACATCGTAAATGTCATCGGACACGCAATGTCCATCGGACATGAAGTATTGCCTGCAACCCCTTTTTATCTCACTCACAAAAGTGCTTCAGAACACATACGCGCTGTATGTGACGCTGCAGCCACACGTGACAGTACTGGCATGCTAATAAAGAATATGTATTTACTTCGAAAATATTCCGAAATAATCAACAAATTTCGCTGCGGCCACACGTGATAGTAAATTTTCATTTGAAAAATGTCGTCAAAGCCAAAGGTTCGACCAGTTTTTTATTCCGTTTGCTTTTATTCAGTGATGCTTTATATGCCAACACAGCACCAAACTTAAACGGGATAAAAATGGGGAAATAATTATGTTGTAAAATGTGTTTATCAATATTTTTCAAAATTAAATGCAACTTATTCATATGATATTTTATGTGTCATATAAGGGCAATTAAAATATTGCATATATTTCACTACAAGACATGAAAGAAAAGTGCATATTTAAAGTTCGAATATTTTAGGTAGAAAATACAACACTGTTTTCTTACTTCGATTTCGCACTGGCTGTGGTTGTCGAAATTCACTGTCTCAGTAAAAGTTGTTGCCAGTGGACTGCCAGTGGTGTCAAGGTGTGAGTGTATTAGTGAAAAGTGAGAGTGTATTGAGTTTTTCGAACGAGCTGAAGGATCACTTTGTCATGTCTTTGTTGGAATTGTGTACGGTTTTCCCTCAATGCTCTGCTCAAACGCATCAATTGTAGATGATAGCGATCTCCTGTGTTTTTTTTTTTTTTGTTAAGTTGGGATAATTCATAATAAATAACTCCTTGCTGATCCCATCAAATGCGGGAACCATGGATATTCGTACTTGCCGTCTATGTTAAGGCACGGCCGGGGTAATCAAATGACTTTTTACGCTTTGGATTATCGTTATTGATCCATTTTTCAACGCCAGTGACAATAAGATGCAAAAAAACCTTTACGATTTTGCCGCTGAGGCAGCTGTTCCCACACAATTTTATTGCTTTTGGATCATTTCCAATGCTTTCAGACGCCTGCAAATAGTTGCTTTATCAACTCCCAACGAATTTGCAAGTTCTTATTGCGTTTGACACGGGTCTTTGACACGGGTTTGACAGCTAGTCTGGACGTGTTTTGTCATCGATGTCAAAATCACCACTTCTGAAACGTGCAAACCGCTCCTGGCACGTTCTAATCGACGAAACATATGTGCAAACGATGTGCTTCGGATGCATTTTTATCTGAATTAAACCAATAAAGTAAAATTTCCCGCAAATACTGTTTGTTCCGTTGGCTCGCTGTTCAACATTTCCAACGAGATAAAAAAATGATACGTATGACCAAATATTATGTTTGACAGATCGAATTAAATGTATTTTCAAGTGCGCTTTAAGATGCAATAGCTGTCACTGTCAAAAAAATGGCAGGCATAAAAAATATAAAGTTGGTTACAAATGCGTGGTTTTTAATGCATACTCCCAATAAAACATCGATACTTCATACGTATCATAAAAAAAATATTCTATCAATATTCTATGTTTATTATCAAACAAAGCCAAAGATAAGACGTCCTCTTTGAAATCGCAAGGACATGAGTTCGAGTATAGGATTGCGCAAGTTTGTATGTTAGAGAGTATTGCTTATAACTAAAAATTTGATAAATGGAATACGAGATGTAACATTAAAAAAATAAACAGCCAAACATAGAAAATAACTATTTGATTTAAAGATTATATTCATGATAAAAATATAAAACAAATTATACAAGTTGCTTGTACGAATCTTTAAGGGGAGGTTCTCATGACACTCGACCAAAAAGCTCAATTGTTTGTTTTTCCATTTTTCGATAGTTTATCTTATGTATCATATGTACCCAAAGCGGTTTGGACGATAGCGGTTGCATAAAAAGTTATTCCGTAAGAAGGAACCTATCTTGTTAACGAAAATTAAGATAAACTTGTAATCCCGTGTGGCGTTAAAACGCCAAAATAAAAAAATATCTAGTAATAGGTAATTTTGTTTTTATTTTAAGGACTATTTTTACCTTTGAGCCACGGATTTCATAAAAACTTTCAATGTTTCTGTTGAATTGTTGAGTAGACCAGTTATTACTTATCATATCATTATAATAAAAATCTATCACATACTTTTAGGTGTCACAGAGAAATTTGGGTTTTTTCATAGAAAATTGTTTCAGCTTTTTTTTTTTAAATGCACAATATATAACAAAAAAATAAGAGCTTAGTGCACATCTACATAGTAAGACCTTTCAATTGCTACCCTATTTATGAAAATCGTGTCTACAGTATAGATTTGATAGACATCACAAAAAATGCGCTTGCGTAATAATAATAAAAAAATATAGATGGTTTTGCTCGGTAATGAGTTTCTCACATCAATCTTTTTGAAATTGCACACATGTATTACCTACCAAACTGTGGTAAGAATAGATTCCTCAAACACCACCAGATGTTGCTAGATGCGTTGTGGCGTTGAAATAGCGGAAAGATAATAACTCGCAAAAATCGTTAACCAAATCTTAAAACGCGTTTTTTGAAAAATCATATTTATGGAAACTAGTCTCCACGATATCTCAAGAACTACTTTATGGATTGTTCTATATACATATATTCTATTGTACATATATCTCATAAGGGTCCGAATCATATATTTGAACTTATGAGCTCATATATTAAAAATCTTAAATCAAACTTGAAATTCGAATAGTGCCCAGTACTCAAAAGTTATCGACATAAGAGTCGGCAGTCTTAACCTCTACCATTACCAATGTCTATTCCTAATATTTTAGCCGATGCTGATTCTAAAATGTATTAAAATAAATTTTGAAAAATTAATTCATTCGCGATCCTATTATAATCACTACTCAGTTTTGTTAAGTCAAGTCACAATAACATATGGCTCCATACCAATTCATCTCGTGTTTTTACGTAAGAACTTTGTCAAGTACTCCGTTTGACAAAGTTTTTTTCATTCTCATTAAACATTTTCATATTCTTATTAATAGTATGTTCACACTAAGGCCGAAAAGCCGCTTTTCGGACAATAATGGCTTTTCAGCTGAAAAGCTACATGATATTAAGTTTTTCACTATAGAAGAACTATCAAATGAGAAGCTGATTTTTGTTTGCTTTTCAGCGAAAAACTCTGAAAAGTTAAAAAACAACCCTGATTGTGAAGTCAATTTTTTGGAGTAAAGTCAAAATCTATTACAAAAATCCAAGTTATCACTGATATTTGACATTTCGTCTGTCTGTTTTTGTTTTGATTTCTGCACAAACTTTCTTCCCAATTGGAAAATTTAATTAAAATGGAGAAAAATAAATACAAGGAGCGCGTGAAGTGGAGTGACCTTCATGAGGCAATATTCGTCGAGTTGTGGGAGGAGAAAGCAGAGAAGTTTTGCGATGCACGAAAAAATACGCACATATATGCCGAATATAACGCGTTAGCCATCCATATCCAAATAAATGGAATCATATTTACAAGAAGAAAATTGGTTTTAAAGAATTTTATTTACGAAGCCTAGTACAATGAAACAAAACGCTATAATAACAAACATAAAACTACTGTCTGTCAAATGAAAAGCTGCTTTTCAACACCTTTTTTCTGAAAAGAGGTTTTCCAGCTGAACAGTGGCTTTTCCGTCTGTGTGTGAACATACTATAAAACAAAATATTAACACTTTGTGTTTCTCTTCGTAAGGAACTTTTAGTTGCTCTTACTTACAGGTTTTTACATACTTTTGTTAGTCCTAGAAGAGCATTTTTTTTCAAAAGCATTATTGTCGATAATTCTTTTGACAAAGCATCAGTGTGCTGTTTCTTGGTTGTTGAAAACGTTTAACTGCAGCAACCTCAGCAGCTGCAGATGCATATGGACGAAATATTGATGAATTTAACACTACTAACTGGAAATCGCTTAGCACAAATCACATATAAGTTTCCTACAACTTATATAATTATAAATGCTTAAAGCACGATTTTCAAAGAATTTTTGTGTCTTAAGGCCCAACCAAAATAGATGAAACGAGACGATTGCAACTTGCAGAACGTCTGACGAGTTGAGACGCTAGCAGTTCGGTTCTTACGGAACAAAACGTATGGACAAGCTGTTTCGTTCAGCTTCGTTAAATTACGTTTGTTCATTTTGGACAACAACATTGAATTGCATTAAAGCGAAAATGTTCGTCTATACTCGTTACGGAGCAACTCGTCTATTTTGGTTGAGCCTTTATATTCGCTTCACTTTTAGCTTTGTTGCACGAACAGCTATTTTTGACAGAAGATGGTTGACTTGTAGACGAGAAAATCAACCCATATCAATGCTAACTGGTATAATTATATCATGATGCAAATAACCTTTACTATTTAGTTATCAATTCGATCATTTTCCTAACTACTTATCGAAATTAGACTCATAACAAATCGGTCATCTCTATGAAATATTCAGCATTCCTTCACTAATGTCAAATTCGCCTTAAGCTCAGCCCAGGTGGCAGCACTGATTTAAACTGTCAACAAAAGTAGTTGCATTCCACTTTTATTTTAACATTGTTTACAAAATTTCTGCATTAATAGTTGATTTTCTATTGTCTCAGTTTATAGTGAAAACGTACAAGTTTCTATAATGGCCTCAGCTCCTCCAACCGGTGATATGCCTGTTGCGAATAAACCGCAGCCGCCGCCTGGGCTTAAAGCCCTCATCGATCACTTTCATGCAATCTACCCGGACCAGCCGAATCCGCTGCAGGTGACAACATTGCTCAAATATTGGCTGGGCGGGCACGATCCACTCGACTACATTAGCATGTATCACAATCCTGGTGACTCAGACCGTGGTATAGCGCCTCACTGGCACTATATAAGCTTTGGGCTGAGCGATCTACACGGTGATGGACGTGTGCATGTGCGCGACGAAGCGAATGAAATGGCATCACGTTCCGGCATGGGCTTTGAGCTAACTTTTCGGTTATTAAAAACCCAAGCTGAACTTAAAGAACAGTTGGAGCAGCCACAAAAACCACAGCGGCCACCCACTTGGCCAGCCAATTTGCTGCAAGCTATAGCACGCTATTGTTTTCAAACTGGCAACGGCTTATGCGTTGGCGACAACATTCCTTGGCGCAAGAGCTTGGATGGCATTGCAGATTCACGCTTGCAAAATATACTCATAGCGCAGGATCCACAGTTGGGCTGCATTGAGACACCTTTCGGTTGCGTTGACTTTTGTCAAATAGTTGCCGTGGCAGAGGAGGAAATTGAGCAGGCAGCGCGTTGGAACGGCAAAGGTGTGCTAAACTTTCTGCGTCAGGATGCTAAAACCGGCGGTGAATGGCTAGTCACCGATATGCAACGTACACAAAGCGTCTTCGAATTGTTCCCCGAAACACTAGCCAGTCTGCAAGATGACTTGGAAAAACAAGGTTCCGATCTGGCCGGCGTAAATGCAGAATTTACATTTCGTGAGATTAACGTAAAGCGTCATATTAAAGAGGAGGAAATTGACTCGAAGAGTTTGAATGAACAGTGCTTAACGGCTGTTAATAATCTGTTGCCAGATGCACAGATTAAACGTGAAGACTGCTGCAATCTCAACTTCCTGCAGTCAATGTCTATGAGCAGCAATTCATTGCAAAAATCGTGTCCTCTAGAATATCAGCCGCAGGCACCCAGCTGCATACAACTGGATGGCATTGAGATAACCCTTGCGCCCTATGCAGCCAAGTTTCTGCTCTTAGCTATAAAGGATCGCATACGCCATGGAAGGCATTTTACGTTTAAAGCACAGCATCTGGCATTAACGTTGGTTGCCGAATCTGTAACAGGCGCTGCAGTTAGTAAACAATGTCCATACGGCGTCATTGGTTACTGGATTCAGGTCTTAATAGCGGACGATTTGGTGCCACGCATGATGGAGGCCTTTCAAAATGCGAACTTAGAAAGCACAATTGAAGTGCAACAACGCCTGGAGTTCGAATGGCCTGATAAGAAGTTTAAGATCATTGTGGACAGTCCGAACACTGCAGTTGTCCCGCCACCACCTCCACCACCACTATCATCTATGATAGTATCATAAAGCAGTATTTGTATTAAAATCACAACTCTTGTGATTCCATTGATTTATAAAATAGATTTATATATGAAGAAAATAAATATCAAACTTGTAATTTTGGTATTTATTTGTAAAAGTTATGGTCTGGAGTTTTTTTCCATTTAGCAATGTTTCTACTTACAAGGGAATTTTCATTAGCATACTTTACGGTACAGATTTGATATAGCGAATGCAACAACCCTTTACAATTGCTCGAATTTGTGCACCAACACACTAAAATTACCCAGCAGGCAAAATAAGCTCACGAAATCTAAAATTATTCGTGCAACTCACAATGAGCTCACAGTGAGGTAACTATGGCAATGAGATGAAATGGAAAAGAAACCGAGATTGAATGTTGAATTTTAATAATTAATCAAATAATATTAATCAAACGGTGAATTTTAATAATTTCATCTATATTATTAAAGTATGAGCTTATAAAAGCTGGAATATGACAAATAACTCATAAAATTAAAAAAACCCTTCGTAGATTTTAAACACTACACAAATATTTGGTTCAAACATATTACTTACGAACTTGATTCCACATTACTAACTGTCAAAGTACTTTAATTTTATTATTTTCCCAATTGAACGAAAACGTAGATATAAATTATAAATAAATAATAAACACTAAAATAAATTTAAATTTAATAAACAAAACACAGCTGATTGAACTCTACTTCACTTGCTAGGTCTGTGTATAGTGTGTGTTCGCAATTTGTAGCGTTTTTTTAATCTTTTACATAAGAGCTACACAAAGAGCTCCAGATCGTGAATAACCCTTTAATTTAATGATATATTTTGCTCTGGTGCTGACTAAAAAAGTATGATTCCTTGAAATTTCATTATATCACTGGTCGAATGACAGTAAGGATATTTTGCAAAGCGGCAAGTTAATATATTGGGCAATAAGTTATTTTTACAAGGCAGGTTGCTTTTACCTTCCCTGTTTATCAAGTTGAATACAAGCAGTGCACCTTCTATATGCCTGGAAAAATTTTAAAAATATGTATTTTTTGCCTCGACTCTCTAAACAGCATTTTTCTTCAATAACGCATGCAATAAATAATAACGGAAACTGCTGCTTGCTCATATAAATTTGTCTATTATTTTGCTCAACTAAATCGTAGAGCAATATATATATGGTTACGGCAAAGGTATTGTCCATTTGTATGAATACCTTTATATGTTTTATATGAGTTATTTTTTTTTAATGGCTCACATGGAATATTTTTTTTTTTTTGACATCTATATATATATTACGCTAAGACAAAATTTTTTCCAGCCTTAAACTTTTAGAATATAAGCCCGATTTTGGAAATTTCATATGAAGTCAAAGGTTTGGACTTGTATATGTGGAAATCCAGCATACTTTTCTGAAAAGATTTAATATTTGAGTTATAAAACGTGTTTGAATTTGCATAAATTAACCAATGATGTCTTAAGTGATGTGGAAATAAAATTTTGGTTATCTGAAAACGGGCGAAATGCTAAGGATTTGCAGCTTAAAAATCTATTGACAGCTGGATAGTGCTGTTGAAAATACATATGTAAATCGTTGTTGGAAAGTTAAGTTAATGTTTAAACCGCTGTCTTGTGTCAGCGTTTGTTCAAATTTTTTATAGTTTGATATGTTCGTTTGTTTTCTTTCAACTAAGGCACATCTATCATTGCTATCATTGCAGCTAATTCTTGAAGTACTACTTATAGCTTCAGTGCTCCGTTGTGTTTCAACAAAAATTAAATTAAGTACTCGAAATTTTTATTATATCCTATTTTTTTATTACTTCGACGATTTTGCGAATAAGAATGAATGAATGAGTTAATAAAGAATATTTAGATCTTTTAAAACTTGCAATACGACTTTGTAACTTCGTATTGCTTATTTGCTTATAACAAACTGTTGTTGTTTTGCATAAAAAAGTGCAATAAAAGCTCAGACACCTCCTTGTTGTCTATATTTTTTTTTAAGTCGTATCTTTAAAGCATTTTTGAATGATATATACAAAAGCGAAATAAAACAGGGTGCTCACAAATTAATTACAATTTAGTGATATTTGAATATAACATAGTGATATACCTTATTATGTGAAAAACCTTGATTTTCTGTGCAACTTTCGTTCATTCATGAGGGCACTGTGTCTCCTTGTACTCAACGGATAGAAAACTTTGTGTATGCGGTATTAGGGTTAAAGAAAATGCTCAAATTATTATTGTATCACACGTGGCAGAATTATAAGGTAAGGTCATCACGGAGAGGAATGGAGTAGAAAGCAGAATAAAGCTACATTGATGTCAAAATCAGCTGTTCATCGCGAATTTCTTTATGCTCACGTTTCGCAGTTGTTTTTAGGTTAAAACTGTTACAGGTTGTTTTGCAATTTTAAGACTTCTTTCACATATAATAGTTTTTATTACACTTTTTTTATAATATTTTCACTCAAATTAGCACAAATTTAACATCCGCGACCGCACTGTTTGCTACTTGGAAACATAAAATATTTTCTTCATTTGCAATTTCTACGAAATTCGTCGTTTTGACATATATGTTGCTTCTCATTATCCACTCTTCGTTGACGCGTGAGAGAAAGTTAAAATATGCTCTTGATATTTCCTGATGCAACAGCACCATCTACACTTTAAACTATTTACTACTGCTCAATTTTCGAAGCTGGCAGTGCCACTTGTGCAATATTGCAAAAATAGCTGTCAAATTGTAAAAAAAGAAATCTCGCAGCTGTCAAAGAAATTTTGTACGTTGTTGTCCACTGTTTTCCGCTATAGACGAAAAAACAAAAGTGAAACGGCAAAGAAAAGGTTGTTGCAATCAGAACAAACTTTGATTTAGTTATTATCTCAAATAACTAGCAAAAATGGAACCTTATGATGTGGTCGTTAATCAGCCCGTGGTGATCGATAATGTGAGTAAATAGTTGATTCCAATGATTTTATTTCTAATGCTAGAGGTGCGGTTAAATTGCAACAAGAAAAAAGAAACACCATGACATCACCCACCTTTGTGGCTGCGCACCCCGCTTGCCCATCTCTGTTAACACCGTCACTTACCAATTTGCTGCCAATTTAGGAGAGTAGCCCACTAATGTGAGACATACAGATGACTAATGGCAACTTTTTGATATTTTTCTCTTCTAAGTGCTGTGAATATTTAAAATATAGATCTCAAGAAGTTGAAATTGATTTTTCGGTTTATTTAAATGAAAATAATTAAAAAAAACACCAGCCTTATATTGTCATATTAGCAAAGTTGAGAAAAACATAGTTATGCATGAAATAAATGTATAGCAATGTAAAAAGGCATATATGTATATCGCGATATGTTTTTTGGTTAAAGATCCACGCTGGCTATGTGTTGGCTACCAGCACCATTTATTGAGAAGTCTTGCAGCTTCACACGTCAATACTAAACTGGACATTTTTAATGATGTGGAACTCAAAAATGTAACTTTTACAATATTTGTCTGTAATTGCATTACGCGAAAACCGTTGGATGGGTTTAAATAAAACTTGGCAAGTAGATTATTTTCAAGACATAGAATAGTTTTTATAAACTAAAAATTCCTTCAAAATGTTGGCTTATTTGCAAAAAATGGACAAGAAACATGGTCAAAACTGGATTGAAAATTGGATATACATAAAAAAATCGAGATACAAAAAAAAAAAAATGAGAATTGAAGGGCTTATTGCAGAAACATAATAAGCCACATTATATAAAAACTGGTATTTTGTGTTATTTTTCTACAATGTACCACAGTAACGTCTGCTGAAAAGATTAGGGCTTATTTTCAATAAATTGCGAACTTATATGTATGAATATCCTTTTACAATTAGATATTTTATTAAATTTTTTACTCAAATGTCGATAAGCCACATACAAAAGCTACCCTTCAAATAGAAACGGTGAATTTTACTGCGAGTTACATATATCAATTCAAGATTTTATTGGCTAAAGCGATGACGGTATGATAGGCGAAGACTATTCCCATTAACCACTAATGGAAATATATCAAAAAAACATTGACATACATTTATTTTTATTTATGTGGCTTATCATGTCTTTCCATTTAGGAAAATGGTTTGTAATCTTGTAACCGTAAATAACCTCTAACTACTGATGAAGTAGTTTAAGAAACCAACTTGACATAAAAAAAACAAAATGTCCATTTCAGCCCTTGAAAGGACTTTGACCGAGCTTCTTTTAATCAAGTGTGTTGTGTGTGTTGTGAAATATTTGAACGCAAATAATCGAGAACTGGGCCTACAAGTTGTATGCCGACTCCGAACGGCTTATGTTCTCAAGAAGCTTTCCATGGCAGTTTTTACTCTGAGGTTTGCCATTGTCTGCAGAGGGGTGACGGCCGAACAGAAAAATTAATTCAATTGAAAAAACTTTCTGTCAGGTTAGATCTGAACCTAGGTTCTCTTGCGTATGGGCCACACACTCTACCCACTACGCCACGGCATATTTCCTTTTTTTATTTCTTTTGATAATCAAGTTGTTTCCAAGAGAACGTGTTTTAAAATTTGTGCTAATAATTTTTACTTTTAATTTTTTAAGATTTGTAGTAGCTTATCATGGCTTTGAATTCATGGCAGTTCAGTAGAATTCTGTAATGACATCTAAAATCAAAGCCTTCGCGAATTATCCTAAATCAGATGCTTATTTCGATGTTAACACTTTCGACAAAAACATTTTAGCGTTTTAGCATGAAATTTTTATCTTGGCCGTTAAAGTAAATTTTTTGCATTTAAATTTTTTCTATGAAAGCCACATACTAAGACCAATAGTGAAGATTGGTTTGAAAACAGCAATGATAGTATATTAGACGAAGATTTCATACCATAGAATGATGAAGGAATTTCAGGAACCAGTGAAGTATATTTATTTTCATATAAGTGGCTTATAACATTATTGATAAAAAAGTAGTCAAATTAAAATTTCTTCGGATTATGCGTTTGAATTATAGGAAAATGGTTTAGGAGAATGCAATAATGAATTGCATAACGAAGATTCTGAAGCGCTACCAGAACCAGCCAGGTATTTTTTGATTGCTTATCTTATATAAAAAGAAACAGTTTTTATCATGAAAAATCAACAAACATAGAAAACGACGAGATAATCGCAGAAACTGTTGAATGAGTTATAAAAATTGCGAGTTTCATTCGTTTTTTTTTTTTTTGTTATTTCAAGAGTTTCGATTTGCTAGTTTTTTTGTTTTGCTTGAGTTTCGATTTTCTTCAGTAACTTCTTCAGTACTGGAGGCTCTATTGAGCCTTGACTGCTCTAAAAGTGCGGGTTTCGACTTGCTTCCTCCAGTGTTTTTGAAAAATTGTGCACATACGTTGCACATCGCTTTAGTTTTGATTTTCAACAAATCCCTTGCCTGTGGTTCTTTCCTAAATGAGTGGAAAACTGCCTGTGTGTCACCCGTTTTTAAGTCTGGTCAAAAGTATTTGGTTGAAAATTACAGGCCTATCGTCAAACTATCAATCATTCCTAATAAAGTCTTTGATAAAATTGTGAACAAGCTTCTTTTTGCTGAAGTGTGTAGCCTTATTATTTGGCAACAACATGGATTTTTTAAAGGTAGATCTACTTCTACCAACCTAGCTCTCTTTTCCAACTTTGCTATCAATGCTCCCAGACTTAGAGTACTATAATGTGGGGGCTGATTCCTCGTGATGAGACGAGCAAAAAATCGTATAGGTGGGGGTGGTCGCAAATGCCCCCCAGGGGGCTAGGAGGGAAAAACAAAAAAATAGGTGTCGTAACGTTTTAATCCATAGCTAACATATCTCTGCAACGATTAAAAAAAACATAACTTTTTGAAAAGAAAATTAAATTTGCTTTAAATTATTTTTGCAAAATTTTTCCATAAAGTCATAAACAAAAAATGTATAAGCACCTGAAGTCAAAAAATTGGTTTTTTTCTTTAAAAATTCAACTTTCAAGGCAATTTTCTCAGAAAAAAACCAAATGTTTTATTATTTTTTATGACGCAGTCTTTTTCCTTGGTCAATTCTCTAAAAATTTTCTAAAACCGTAACAAAAAATAATGTCTGCGTACTCTGAGTTGGAAAACATTATAACTCTACGATCGGTGAAAGAATGTGTCGATTCAGGCATGTGATGCACTTAATAATGAGAAATTGCTTTTTTTCTTAATTCCGTTAAATCTAACTGTTTTACTAGTTATTGTAAGCAACAAAAAAACAAAATAGCCTTGCTTGCATTAAGTACCCCAGTGGGAGGAAAAAGTGTTAGAATCGGAAAATCGATATTATACGAAAAATATTATCTCTGAGGTTTAAACAATGTATGATGGATTTTTAGAGAATTGACCAAGGAAAAAAACAGCGTCATAAAAAATAATAAAACATT
The DNA here is from genome assembly GCA_914767935.1 of Coremacera marginata. NCBI lineage: Eukaryota > Metazoa > Arthropoda > Insecta > Diptera > Sciomyzidae > Coremacera > Coremacera marginata. Next base: position 12,142,249 of record OU612043.1, on the reverse strand, counting down.
TGGTTTTTTTCTGAGAAAATCGCCTTGAAAGTTGAATTTTTAAAGAAAAAAACCTATTTTTTGACTTCAGGTGCTTATACATTTTTTGTTTATGACTTTATGGAAAAATTTTGCAAAAGTAATTTAAAGCAAATTTAATTTTCTTTTCAAAAAAGTATGGTTTTTTTTAATCGTTGCAGAGATATGTTAGCTATGGATTAAAACGTAACGACACCTAATTTTTTGTTTTTCCCTCCTAGCCCCCTAGGGGGGCATTTGCGACCACCCCACCCATACAATTTTTTGCTCGTCTCATCACGAGGAATCAGCCCCCACATTATAGTACTCTAAGTCTGGGACACCCTGTATACTGATTTTTCCAAGACATTTGATAGTGTTAACAAACAAAACTTGAATCACTGGGCATTCACTCTAAATTTTTAAAATGGATTCACTCGTATCTTACTGATAGAACGCTAGTTGTCAAGATTGGTGAAAATTACTCCAGGCCTATCAAGGTTACATCTGGTGTTCCGCAAGGGAGTCACTTGGGTCCCTTGCTTTTTAATTTATTCATTAATGATATTACTCAGTCTTTTAAGTTTAGTAAGATCCTTTTATATGCTGATGATTTAAAGGTTTTTCTGGAAGTCAAGGAATGTGCGGACTGTGTGAAGCTACAGAATGATATTTCATCTTTGCTGCGATGGTGTAATATTAACCAATTACATCTTAACTTTAACAAATGTAAGGTACTCTCATTTGGTCGGAAAATAACTCCCATTGTGTATGAGTATAAGTATAACACTAGTGATGTTTTTTGCAGGGTGAGTCAATTTAAAGACCTCGGTGTCTTTTTTGACCAAAAACTGTCTTTTGACACTCACATGGAATACATTATTGCAAAAGCGAACTCCCAATTTGGGTTTTTAAAAAGAAATACCATAGAATTTCTTGATCCTTTTACACCTAGGACACTCTTTTTCAGTCTGGTAAGATCTCAACTTGAGTATACTTCAGTTGTGTGGGACCCTATTTATAATGTCTCGATTACCCGTATAGAGAATATTCAAAAACGTTTCACAAGATTTGCCTTGAGAAGACTATACTCTTGGGAAACTATGCCTGCTTATAGGGTGCGCTGCCGTCTTTTAGGTCTAAGTAGTTTAACTGATAGACCAATCTTTAACAATATACTGTTCGTTAAGGATATAATCGATGGTAAAATTGATTCCCCTGATCTGTTAGCATTAATTCCATTCAATGTTCCGGCACGTTATCTGCGAAATACAAATTTATTCTATACATCTTTCCATAGAACTAATTACGGTTGTAATGAGCCTCTTTCACGGTGCCTCTCTGATTGCAATAAATTTGCTAATCAAATAGATTTCAGCGTTGATAGAGATACCTTCATTAATAACCTTAAGGTAATCATTATGTAGACTCAAGCTTTAGATTAAGTATTCTCGTTATCTTAGTTTTTAAGTACTATTAAGTAATCTGTGAGGGCTTAGCCCAGTAGATGAATTCGAAATAAATAAAGTAAATAAAGATTATTTTTAATTATTTAGATCTGGGAGTTGTAGTTTTTTTTTTTTGGTTTTTGTCACTATTTTAATTATTTTTAATTTCACTTCCGGTGCGAACTGGAAGTTATTGTTCATCCCTCGACCTGGCATGATGGTTTAGAACTGCGCCCTAAAACCGTGAGCTAGTTTGGGTTAATATCATGCCAGGTACGATAACACGGGGACACGTAACAATATATATTGTTATGATTTTGTTAACAGAAAACTTTGAGAATAAATTTTGTGCAAAAACATGATGGCCACAGGTTTTTGGCCACAAAGTTTCCGAAGGCAGTATGTAGCTATTGTAACAGTATCATGTCCGAGGTAAAAAAAGTGGACAGTACAGGTCTAAGTACGCTTACCAACTCGAATTTCCTGCATTTCCGTTACGAACCTAGAAATAGAAATATTCACAATAAGAGAATTTCTCAAAAAGTACGGAAATGAATATGAGCAAGCTTCAAGTACAACTGCTGTTCACACAATATTGTTAGAGAAGACAATCGATTATTTGCTTGAAATTAATTTTTTCTACAATGTTGAGTTGATCAAGCGACCATTTTCACGCGTCTAAAAGCATTGGGAATGATCCAAAAGTAAGGAAATTGGGTGCCGTACGATCTGAAGCCGTGAGACGTCGAAAGATGATTTTTGGCATGTGAACAGCTGCTCCAAAGGCAAAATCTGAAATATATTTTACATCGTATTGTCACTGGCGATAAAAAGTGGATCCATTACGATAATCCAAAGCGTAAACAATATGATTACCCTGGTCATGCCTCAACATCGACGCCAAAGCCGAATATCCATGGTTCCAAGTTCATGTTCTGTATTTGGTGGGATCAGCAAGGTGTTATTTATTATGAGATGCTCCTACCTAACTACAGAATCACAGGAGATCGCAACCGACTACAATTGATGCGTTTGAGCTGAACATTGAAGGCAAAACGGCCACAATTCCAAGAAAGGCATGACAAAGTGATTCTTCAGCATCACAATGTGCGACCACATGATGCAAGGCCAGTCAAAACATACTTGGAAACGCTGAAGTGGGATGTCCTACCACATGTCCTGCCTTTTTCACTAGACATTGCCCGTTTCGACTACTATTTGTTTTAAGTGATGATCCATGACTTGGCTGAGCAGCATTTCCATTCTTATGAAAATACCAAAAAATAGATCGATTGGTGGATAGCCTCAAAAGAAGTGCTCCGGATTCGAACCTACTACTGCGGGCAAAAAATATCGGAAAATGTCTATTGAAATTTTTTTTGGGATTCCGAGAGAGACAAATGTTTTTATTTTTCAGTTGGCACTACCGTCACTGACATCTGTGCCAAATTACAAGTCAAAATATTCATTAGTGTTTTAGATACGCCGTTGCCCAGGGAACACCACGTGGAGGTTTGAGTCGACTTGACACGATTTCGACATGAATAATGCTGGCCTCGCCAGGTTGAGGCGGTCAGACACGTTGCCATGTGAAGGTTTGACCCCTGTTCTCCAACGGCAACGGGCAACGGCAAACTGGCATCCGTCAGTTTGACGGCTAATTTGAGCGGCGGGTCACTCCATAGACCTTAAACATGGAATGTGCGCAGGGTTTGGGTCCCGACACATTACTACTGCCCAATGAAAACTAAACCAGCCTCGGATAAGAACCCCAATTACGTTGACGACCACAGCAAACGAAAAACGGACAATGATTTACGGATATGCACCTGGAATGTCCGAACCCTTTATAGGGAAGGTGCCATTATCCAACTGGCGGAAGCCCTCAAAACAATAAAGGCTGACATCACCGCCATCCAGGAAATGCGATGGAAAGGGCAAGGCTGCTCTAAACAAGCACACTGTTATATCTACTACAGCTGCCATGCGGAGAGGCGCGAATTTGGATGTGGATTCATTGTTAGCCGGAAACTACGCCACCTTGTTTCCCGGTTCACACCTGTCAACGAAAGATTGGCCACGATCCGCATCAAGGCAAAATTTTTCTTCATCAGCCTTATTTGCGCGCACGCCCCGACGGAGGAAAAGGACGAAGCCGTCAAAGACGCTTTCTACGCTAGTCTTGAGGACGTATACGACCACCTTCCGGTCCATGACGTGAAAATAGTCCTCGGCGATTTTAATGCGAAAGTCGGAAGGGAAGGCATCTTTGGCCCCACTGTCGGTCAGTTCAGTCTTCATGAGACCTCCACGAACAACGGTCTAAGACTGATTGACTTCGCCGCGGCGCGAAACATGGTAGTTAGTAGCACCAGATTTAAGCACCTCGACATCCACAAGGCCACCTGGCTGTCCCCGGATCAAAAAACGCGAAACCAAATTGATCATGTTGTAATCGACGGAAGGCATGCCTCTAGTGTTCTAGATGTGCGTACATTTCGGGGGGTCAACATTGACTCCGACCATTATCTTGTTGCAGCCAAGATCCGCATGCGATTATGCAATGTGAAGAACATACGCACAGGAATGCAACGAAAGCTAGATGTCGCTAAGCTGCAATTACAACGGACTGCCGAAGCCTACTCCGCTCAACTCTCGGTTAAGCTCAACCAACCAACCTCTGGACCCGACGACGCCGGCGGACTTTGGGCGCATATATCCCACTCCATGCGCGCTGCCGCTGAAGAAGTCATTGGTTTCCGGCGCCCGCAACCTCGGAACCAATGGTATGATCAGGAGTGTCGCATTGCGACTGCAGTAAAAAACGCCGCTTATAGAAAAACGCTGCAGTCAGCTGCAACGCGAGCCGTGCGAGAAAGCTACCGCGAAAAGGGGAAGGAAGAGAGGCACCTTTTCAGACGCAAGAAAAGAGAGCAGGAAAAGCGTGAGCGTGAGGAACTAGAGGATTACCAGGGCAAGAAGGATGCACGAAAATTCTATCAACATGTTAAGCGTCTAACCCAAGGTTTCAAGCCCGGAGCATCCACTTGTAGAGACGAAAATGGAGATCTGAATACGGATACGCAGTGTGTGCTGAGATTGTGGAGACGGCACTTCTCCAATTTACTTACTGGCGACGATTCCACCAATGCCGCCCATGGAGAGCGCAGCTCAGAGCTACCAATCAGCAATGACGGAGTGGAAGTACCACCACCTAGCCATGAAGAGGTTCGAGTTGCTATCCAACGACTCAAAAACAACAAAGCAGCGGGTGCTGACGGCCTGTCAGCTGAATTGTTTGAAAACGGCGGCGATGAATTGATAAGGCGCATGCATCAGCTCATCAGCAAAATATGGCTAGAAGAAAGCATGCCCGACGATTGGAACCTCAGCGTACTGTGCCCTATACTTATGAAAGGAGACCCAACAATCTGCGCAAGTTATAGAGGTATCAGTCTTATTTCCATCGCATATAAGGTTCTCTCAAGCGTACTGTGTGAATGATTAAAGCCGGGTTTGACGATAAATGAGGGCAAAACAAAATATATGCTGTCTACAAACAAGGGAGCTCGGCGTTTAGACTCCCACGTTTTATCCGGCAGCTATAACTTTGAAGTAGTCAAGGAGTTCGTTTACCTTGGCACCGCCATTAATACCAAAAACGAAATCAGCCTGGAGATAAAGCGAAGAACAATAATTGCTAATAGGTGCTACTACGGGCTCAGTAAGCAACTAAGTTCCAGAGCCCTCTCTCGATCGACAAAACTAGCACTCTACAAGACGCTCGTTCTACCTGTGCTGCTTTATGGCGCTGAGGCATGGGTAGTTTCGCAAACTGACGCAGCCGCTCTGGGGGTGTTCGAAAAGTTCGAAAAGGTTACGAGAAAAGTTCTTCGCAAAATCTTCGGTCCTGTTCGAGTCGGCGATGACTATCGCATCCGAATGAACCACGAGCTGTATGAGCTCTACGATGACATTGACGTAGTTCGGCGTATAACTGTGCAGCGACTACGCTGGCTGGGTCATGTCCATCGTATGAACGACGAAGCTCCAGCGAAAAAGGTGCTCGAGGCGAGGCTCGCTGGTCAACGACGACGAGGGAGACCATGCCTCCGATGGATGGACCATGCTGAGGAAGCCCTAACCGCACTTGGTGTATCCGATTGGAGAAGGCGCGCGCAAAGCAGAGGCGCCTGGCGAGAGCTGATGAGGTCGGTTGAAACCCGGACACGGGTTGTTACGACCAACTAAGTAACTAAGTAAGTTTGAGATACGCGTCCTTTTGCAAGTAGCTAAAAGTGAATTTTTAATTTTTTATAATGTCAACAACGCAGTTCCATTAAATTTTGTGTGCTGAATGAAATTTCTGATGCCGAAACTTTGAAAATATTGCAGAAGGCCTTCGGTGAGCAAGCTCTATCGAAAACAAGAGTTTATGAGTGGTACAAAATGTTCAAAGAGGGTCGAGAAAGCGAAACTGATGAGCTACACATCAACAAAATCCAAAGAATTGGTGCTCCAAAATCCTCGATTGACAGTCCGAGACCTTACTGACCTTATTGGAATATCGGAACTATCAGTGAAAACCATCTTGAGTGACCATTTGGGCCTCATAAAAGTGAAATCTCGATTGATGCCAGAAACGCCAAATTTCATGGAAAAAACATTCATGATAATTTCGCCAAAAACTCGACCCATATCGTTCTGCAACCACCGTATTGCCAGACTTAGCACCATGTGACTCCTGGCTATTCGCTAAACTCAAGGGACCGCTCCGTGGACACAGTCTTGAATCGATAGAAGAGATAGAAACCGAAACGAAGAAGGAATTGAAGGCTATACCGGAAGAGGACTTTGCAGCATGTTGTGAATATTGGATAAAAACGTTGGCACAAGTATATTGCATCTGCGGGGGACTACTTTGAGGGGGATGAAATGAATTTAGAAGAATAAATAAAGATTTTTTTTTATTTATAAACAAATCTCTGATATATATTGTAGCTGTTTCTGCGAACTGTTTCTGACAAGAAATGTTTAAATAGGCCAACTGATGAAAACAACAACCTATGTCATATATAGGCTATCATATCAGTGTAGTGTCTTCAAAGCAGAACTCAAAGCACATAAATTCATCAAGAATTTTTCATCAATAAGTCTTTGTGGATTGCCAGCTGCAATAAAAGCACCTTACTCGTATATCGATATGATCATATCGAAATCTGTTTGGAACTGTCGTCAAGCTCTTTTTAAAATTAGTCATCCCCATAGGGTTAAAATCTGTTAGGTCCCAGCTCATCACGACATAGAGGGAAACGAAAATAAAGACAAATTGGCTAGAGAGGGCTCTAAACTGGATAGAAGCTGCCCACATGTAGTTTATTGTATCAATTGGTATGGTCAACAAGAGAAAATATGATAAAACTAGAGATAATATAAATGCCCCTATGTATGTCTAATAGATACAGAATTAATATTTTTATTTATTATAATTGAAACTATGGCAAAAAGTTCGCTCTAGCAACTTGGCTTTCGGCCCATAATATAGACAACTTTGCTATTTCCCGCTATATTTGATCTAAACTCTACGAAAAAAATACTAAACTCTTATATCAATGAGTAAAAATTAAACTTGCATACTAGTTTCATCCATTGCTATTGACATAATGGCCTCAAGGCTAGGTATCTCTCATCCAAACTTCTTTAGAAGCTATTTTCTGATTAAGTTCCAATAGGCACATTTAGTGAACCATAAACAAAACCAATAGACTCCCGTGTATGTAACCTAACCTAACCTAACCTAACTGCGATTTAAAAAAGCTCGGAAAGATTCCATTACATAATTTTTTTGCGTAGTGCAAATAGTGACCTTCAATTTTAATTTTTTAAGTCCTTAAATAAAAAAAGTAGGAAGGGGGGAGGGGGGGCACTGTCGACCGAATGGAAAACTTAAGGTGCGACAAGTCATTCGCAGCAGAGAAAACAGACCTTTTTTTAAAAATTCATAACTCAGTCAAAAACAAACATATTTCCAAAATGTTTTATCATTGTAGAGAATTGAACAAATTACAAGAAAAAAAAATTTAAAAAAATATATTTTTCACTCCAACATGGCTTTATAGAGCTCCAAACTGGCGGCCGATCTGGAAAAAAAATGACTTTTTTAAATCTTAACAAAATTGGTTATCGTATGACACGAGCTTTTTTTTCAATTTTTTTTTCAATTTTTGGTGATGTTCCAAATTTGAAAAGTGTGTTTTTTCAAAAAAAATATTGACTTTAAAAATTCATAAAAAATCGAAAAAAATTTAAAAAAAAAAGCTCGTGTCATACGATAGCGAATCAAGTTTAAAAAAATAAAAAAAAAAATTCTTCAAAAACTTAACCCGCTAGTGCCGCAACCAGTACGAAAAACATGATTTCAAGATAAACGCGTTCAAAGTTTGTGAACAAAGAAAAAAAGATTACCTTCAATCTGCCATGCCTGCTTCGTACTGTATGCCTTCGTTATCTTGTGTTGTGCTGTTTCTTATAGTTTTTTGCAATCGTTTAGCAATTCGGGCTTCACCTTTCAAGTAGGTACGAAATAACAACCACCAAAAGTCAGGTAGCAAGTAAAACAAGTATATACCAGCTGCCGTACGTAGGTAGCGCAAAAATTAAAAATGCGCTCTCACTAATCCGGCTGTAACTTTGGAACCCGTAGGAATTTTTCCATGAAATGGAATTTTTTCTTAGAATCTTAAGAATATTTACTAAAATACAAAATTATTAAAAAAAATATTATTATTGATTTCAAAAAACTGGCAATGTCATGTAACCCCTTAAAGCTATGAAATAACATAGCTGTTATGAATTTCCGAAGTAGCTAGAATCGGGAAATCAGATACGCTCTACTTGTTTAACTATTTTTATCAATTTATGCGTTATTGAATGTATAAACTGCTATTTTTAATGTTTATATATAATTTATTTTTAACACAATTACTCTGGTTGGGTAATAGGCAATTGGCTCGGTAATCGGTTGGTTATCACTTCGGTAATTGGTAATCGCTTCGGTAATCGGTTGGTAATCGCTTTGGTAATCGCTTTGGTAATTGGTAATTGCTTCGTTAATAGGTTGGTAATAAATTCGGTAATCGGCTGGCAATCGATTTGGTAATCGGCTGGCAATCGATTTGGTAATCGATTGGTTGTCGCTTCGGTAATCGGTTGGTAATTGCTTCGGAAATCGATTGGTAATCGTTTCGGTAATTGGTAATCGGTTGGTAATCCCTTCGTTAATCGGTAATGGGTTGGTAATCACTTCGGTAATTGGTAGATTGTTGGGTAATCGGTAATTGGTTCGTAGTCGCTTCAGTAATCGGTAATTGCTTCAGTATTCGGTTAGTAATTGCTTCGGTAATTAGTTCAGTAATCGTTTGGTAATCGCTTCGGTAAACGGCTATGGGTTGGCAATCACTTCGGAAATCGGTTGGTAATAGCTTCGGTAATCGGTTGGTAATCGCTTCGGTAATCGGTTGGTAATCGCTTAGCAATCGCTTCGGTAATCGGTTGGTAATCGTTTCGTAAAACGGTAATTGGTTCGGTAATCGGTTGATAATCGCTTCGGTAATTGGTTCCGTAGTCGATTTTGGTAAGCGCTTCGGTAGTCGGTAACTGGTTTGATAATCGGTTGGTAATCGCTTTGGTAATAAAAAAAAAGCTCACCAAACATGTTTGCCTAGCATAACCACGGCATAAACAATGCTGTAAAATACAACAGAAATGAACAGCTAAAAGCGTGATGATATCGTGAATCTATAGTTTTGCTCTCTAACAATAAGTGCTCAACGCGCCTCAATAAGTTTTCACTTCAAAAATCTTATTTCAACAGATTCATTGTCGTGTGAAACATTGTCATAACGTATAACTAGATCGAACATTTTTCTGTTGATTTCCATCCTCTATTTACATACACTCCATTAAAAAATAAGTGCAATCTAATATATCTGTGGCACCTGTGCTTAGTGGGCTAAGTCGAATTTTGTGAATTTAGAGATATCTGCATCACTATAACCGTCATTTTTTTTCATTCCTTGTGTCTAACGGGATAAGTTTTCTGTCCATTGTAATGAAGGCTATTCCTTTATGAATCGGGGGCTGTTATTCCAATCTTGAACTTTTACTTGTGAAAAGAGATTTAATCCAGTTTTCCTAAAAACGCAATTTTCGCACTTAGCCCACTATGCACAGGTGCCACAGATATAAAGCTGAATGTCACATTGTCTGTATGTACCCGACCTTCTCGTACACCGATTGCCCGACTTCAACCAAAATTTGCTCATATATTCTTTGGTATAATGAGCAGTTTTTAGTCGAAAAAAATGGACGGGTTTTGCTTAGCCTAAATTTCAACTACTTACTAAAACAAACCAAAATTTTCATGCATTTATAATTTTATGTAACATCTTAAAATGACATTGCTTTAAAATATTTTTGAAGACATGCTATTGGGTTGATCAGTTCTAACGCTTGTATTTAATACACGACGTCATATCGTAGGTTCCACCTAGTCGAATTCCATCGTCCAAATGCAAATCCCGATCATGCTTTATAGGGCAAACAACGGGCATTGTTTCGCGTACCCAAGTAACAGGCATCATCAGCAGACTGACGTTCTTATCGATCGACCTAAGTCCGCATTTACCATAATGCCTCTGGAATGCTGCTGGCCGACGTAATTTATTATACGGATCCCTGTAGTAGTCACGAAAATCTTGGCAGTCCTGATAAAAGTAATCGATTTCATCTAATCTGCCATAATCTACAACAGACAGTCCAATTTTGGGCGCAAAATTCATAATGGTTTTACGCTGATTGCGACTATTCTTTGACACGACCAGCATATCCACTTCGGGTGGCACAATTGTCTTCATGTTGAAATTTCGGCCAAATAGCGGTTTAAACCGTTAAAAAATAGTATAGTCAAATAAACTAAAAAAAAATATAAAATAAAACAAATTTTCGTCAATTTTGTGTCATGAACAAAATGAAGCTACTGTATTTTTCTAATGTCTTGAAAAATTCTTGATTTATTCCGACAGGGTTCTGGCGTTATCAAGGCTGGTTTTGCAGGCGAGCACATACCTAAGTGCAGATTTCCAAATTAGTAATTATCTGCAGTTTGTTTTCAATGATATGCTTTAAATTTAATGAATTTTTATTTAACTCTTTTTAGTATTGGTCGACCAAAACATGTGCGTGTTATGGCCGGTGCTTTGGAAGGTGATATTTTTGTTGGTCCCAAGGCGGAAGAACATCGTGGTCTTCTAAGCATACGTTATCCAATGGAACATGGTATAGTTACGGATTGGAATGACATGGAGCGCATCTGGAGTTACATCTACAGCAAAGTAAGTGATGGTAAGGTTGCAGTATGTCGACTCAATTTAATAAAACGTTTTTCTTCTTTTTCGCTTTAGGAACAACTTGCTACATTTACCGAAGATCATCCTGTTTTGCTTACTGAAGCTCCACTTAATCCTCGAAGAAATCGTGAAAAAGCCGCCGAATTTTTCTTTGAAGGAATCAATGCGCCCGCTCTCTTTGTGTCAATGCAAGCTGTACTCAGCCTGTAGGTTTTGCACTTCATTACTTTCAAGACTCTATAAATTCCTTGATTTCCCTTCAATTCCTCTCATTAGCTATGCAACAGGCCGCGTGACAGGCGTTGTGCTGGACTCTGGCGATGGGGTTACGCATGCAGTTCCCATTTACGAAGGATTTGCCATGCCTCACAGTATTATGCGCGTAGATATTGCTGGACGAGATGTTACGCGTTATCTGAAAACACTGATACGTAAGGAAGGCTTCAACTTCCGTTCCACAGCCGAATTTGAAATCGTGCGTTCGATTAAAGAAAAAGTGTGCTACTTGGCGACTAATCCTCAAAAGGAAGAAACAGTGGATACTGAAAAATTCTCTTACACATTGCCTGATGGCAAAACATTGGAGGTGAATCATGTTTCAGCTAAACCTAAATAAAATTTATTTTTTCTTTTCTAACATTTTCGCTCTTTTAGATCGGCCAAGCACGATTTAGAGCGCCTGAAGTGCTCTTTAGACCCGATCTTTTAGGTGAGGAGTGTGAAGGTATTCATGATGTACTGATGTATGCTATTGAAAAATCCGACATGGATCTCAGAAAAATGCTCTATCAAAATATTGTTTTATCTGGTGGCTCAACGCTCTTCAAAGGCTTTGGTGATCGTCTGTTATCCGAGCTAAGAAAACATTCAGCCAAGGATTTGAAAATAAGAGTGAGTTGTTAATTGAAAAGTCCCACCAAAAATCTTAAAAACTACAACTAATTCGCTCTCCACTCTAAACTAAAGATTGCTGCACCACAAGAACGTTTATATTCTACGTGGATGGGTGGTTCCATTTTGGCTTCACTTGATACATTCAAGAAAATGTGGATATCCAAGCGAGAATATGAAGAAGAAGGCCATCGTGCAGTACACCGAAAGACTTTTTAAAAACATATTTGTTAGTTCTCTTAACCTAAAATCTAACTCATATGTTTCAAGTACTCAATCAACCAACGCTTAATGTATTTAATTTCTTTAATTGTTTTATAAATTATAGTTTTTGGAGGAAGCTGCTCATATAGTGATAAAATTTATGATTTTAATACAAAAAACCAATTAGATCAAACTGCTAAATCTGCATAGTTATTGTATTGAGATTGAGATTCAGAGTTGTTGGCAGCACCTTTATTTATTTAATGCATTTTAAGCAATTGTTGATAAAACACATCTCATGTTGATTTAGTAACTATTGATTGTAATGCAGATTTGTGTATCTATGTGTGTATGAAGGCATTTTCTCAGGCGCACAATGATTTATTCTTAAGCCTTTCCTTTATTTAAAGTGCTGAGCTACAAGTGATTATTCTCATCTGCTGCCGTTCTTAGTTAAGAAATAAGCATAAAAATATCTGTTGCAGCTTAAAGCAAATCAAAAAAAATAATACCTACTCCCTTAATTTAAAACTTTGTTCTGTCTGAATTTCAAAAAAAAAAAAAAACATATTTTCAATTCATAAGAATAAAAATGTAATACATTTAAATAGTACATACCACAGAAAATATGCTTTCATATAGCTATTTGAAGTTATAAACACTGAAATAAAATGTATCAAAAAAGACATAGTGTGTTGTTTTTATTTATTTATAATTGTATTAATATTAAAATTTTAAAACAAACAAAAATGACATCAATGGTCTTAAGCTAGGTGTTGTTTTATACTAGCATTTTGCAATATTAAAGAAGCTGTTCCTGAGATCTTTATCTTTTTGTCAAAAATATCTGATAGCTTAATTGTAGTTATCTGGCAAACTTTTTCCGCAGGAGTTTAACAAAAAAACTCATACTCTTGAAAAACATCATTGAAAAACTATAATTGAATATTTTTGAACAATTTTGAGTCCATCATATGATCAAGAGGGGAACAGGGGACGAACGTGCACATGACAATGTGTCTGACTGCCTCAACTTTGCGAGGCCAGCATTATCCATGTCGAAATCGTCCCAAGTCGACTCAAACCTCCTCGTGGTGTTTCCTGGGCAACGGCAAACTGGCATCCGTTAGTTTGACGGCTAATTTGAGCGGCGGGTGTCACCTGGCCTTAAATAGATTGTGTGTTGGGTTTGAAGCCCACCACTTAAAAAAAAAATTTCAATGATAAATACAAGAATAACGATAAAAATTATCCCCAAATCTGATGACGACTACCGCAAACGAAAAACTTATAATGATTTACGGATATGCACCTGGAATGTCCAAACTCGTAATTGGGAAGAATTAATATCTTGGAAAGATAAAATCCAAGAAATCCACTGCAATCCAAGAAATGCGATGGAAGGGAGAGGGTTGCTCTATGAAAGTATCCTATGATATCTACTACAGCGGCCATGCGGAAAAGCACGAGTTTGGGTGCGGATTTGTAGTTGGCAAGAGATTTCGGCATCATGAACAACTTTCCATAATTCGCATCAAGGCTAAATTCTTCCATATAAGCCTTATATGTGCGCATGCTCCGAGAGAGGTCAAGGACGATGAGATAAAGATAATTTCTATGAGCGCCTTGAATACGCTTAAGAGCGCTGCCCCCGTCACGATATAAAAATTGTGCTTGGTGACTTCAACGCTAAGGTTGGTAAGAAAAACATCTTTGGTCCAACAGTCGGAAAGTTGTAAGTCAAACACGTGTTTCGGGACCCTCTTAAAAATATAGCAAATGGGGGGGCCTATTTTTACCTATTCGCTCCAGCATCGAATTCGTGAAAATAAAAAAGTTTTAGGTGGCAACACTGTTAACCATCTTAAATATTAAAATTCTGACATCAGATTCGAAGTCAGCGACCCCTTAACACTGTTAAATGGTGTTTAAAACTCTTAAAAATTCATTTTACTAGGTGGAAATTTAGGTGGCAAGTCTATCCTCCATCTTAAATTTTTAAACTGTGATATTAGATTCGAAATCAAATCCGTTGGCAGAAATTCAAAATAATAAGAATTCGCAAAAATACAAAAAAAAATCAAGGTGGCACGTCTATTGGCCATCTTCAATATTAAATTTTTACATCAATTTCAACATCAGCTACCCCCTAAAACTGCCAAGCACGGAGCCCACAGAACCCTTGAAAGTCTTAATACGCTTAAGATTTTCCTAAACAAGCTAATTGAATTTTTCGGATACTTGCTTTAAATTCAATTAATTGGATACTTGCGAGCTTTTGCCGAACGTTTCAAGCTTTTCAACTTTCTTACCCGACATAGTAAGCCTCAACAAGCAAGCCAACGAAAAAGCTTGGACATGACGTGTAATTGTTTGTTATTTTTATAAGCAGGCCAAAGCTTGCTTTTCCAAGTTTGGATACATACTTGAATTCAAGTACTTAAAAAAGCTTGAATTTCAAGTAGGCTTGTGCAGTTCTCTGACTCGAGCATGGCAGAATTATAAAGTAGGGCCGACTCGGAGAGGAATGAAGTAGAAAGCAGAATAAAGCGGGCTAGATGTCAAAATCAGCTGTTCATCTCACGTTTCTTTATGTTCATGTTTCGCAGTCGATTTTAGGTTAAAATTTTTACAGTTTTTTTTAGCCAATTTAAGACTTCTCTCACATTTTAAAGTTGTAATTACACTGTTTTAATAATATTTTCACTCAAACTATCACAAATTTATCACATGCGACCGCACTACTTGCAACTTGGAAACATAAAAATTTTTCTTAATTTGCAATTCCTTATTAATTCGTCGTTTTGACAACTTACCAACCTTTTCATTATCCACTATTCGTTGACGCGTGAGGAAACTGACCCAACCGGCCCTACCTTATAATTCTGCCATGGACTCGAGTACTACTTATTTTTAAGTATTCATTGCAGTTCTCTGATACGAACACAGCGAGCCGATTGCTACTTCGTGCACAAAAACACACGACGCCCGCGTGTTATAGGAAAACATTTTGTGATCACCACTGGACTATACTAATAAATTCATTTATTTTAATGTTTTTACGGTAACTTAATTCGTTATGTTACATTTTAAGACAAAGCAATAAAAAGGTGACAATTTAAACAGCAATGTTTGCTTCTTCATGATATGTGAGCAAATGAGTGAACTAGTTAACAAAATGAAACGAATGAAACGATGCACAATGGAGCTACTGAATAATACTGAGCTAAAAGAGCTCACAAGCTAAAAGAGTGATTCATGTCCCTTTTTTCGATTTAGTGACACATTTTGCGCATCTCTAGCACGAATAAATGGCCGATGCGATAACTGCGACTGCCGAGCGGGCGAAATACTTCGAATGAAATTAGTGAATTCATTTGAGTTTCGACGTGCTTGACATCAGTCAAGCAAGTCAAGTGAGTGGACTTAGGACTTTGGTTGCTACGCATTTGTCTACATTTTTTTTAATCTCTACACTCAAAATAAAAAAATTTACAGAAACTTTTATTGGTCGTATATTGATAAAAATTTATCAAATCAGACTAAGTTTTTGTCAATATGAATATTTTTATCAAATTGACAAAATACTAGGTTGATTTGATAAATTTTTATCAATATGCGGCCAACAAAATTGTTTGTCGATTTTTTTTTTATTTGTTTGTAGGGGGCAGCTGCCACTTTCTTTCCCCTTTTCGACGCTCATGCTTTGTATTTTTATGTGGAGTAGCTTAATAACAATACTGTTTTTGCCTTATTTGAGATTTTCACTTTTTGTAGTCAGTATGCGATATTTTAAAGATATAATTATTCGCATGAAGTGGAATAAACAATTCTATCTCTCAATCATAACATATATGTGCATAAGTCAGAGACTGCCTATAATAACTATTTTTAGATTTTGAAACTAAAAAATTCATTATGAAAAAATTGTAGTACCGCATTTAAAAAAAAAAAATAAAAATCAAAAATATCGTTTTTTTTCTCGAAATTATAAAAGTCGAAAGATAACTAAAATGTTCTACTTTTTATTATAGGGTATGTTTCATAAATATAACGCCACTGCGAAATTTTAAATATTTTTGTAACGGCCAGTTTCAACAATAGATAATTTTTTGCGAATTTGGTCATCTATGCACAACAACAATAGTGAGCAAAAGTGAACTCTTTTCTAATAACGGTACATTGTTTATTGCTTAATATCACTTTTGATGCTGTCTCATATTTATAACGCCATTTCAAAATTTTTAATAAAAACGATTTTTATTGAATTTATAAAAAAAAATATATTAAATTACTGTTCCATTGGCTTCAATTCAATTCATTTTTTAATGTGTTTGAATCAATTTTACCCCTTCTTCTAAAATCACTGATTTCCGTTCTTTCACGTTGCCAAATTGTCTGTTATTTTTATACCCCTAGCGTACAAGAACTCCCCATAAATTCTCGATGGGATTACAATCTGAAGAGTACGTCGGCTACTCCAATAAATCAATGTTATTGTCCTGAAACCATCCCGATTTACGTAGATTGCCGCATTATCTTGCTGCAAAACTAGTTGTGTATGTCCGTTTTTTTCCAAAAGTGGACTCAAACTGCTCTCCAGCACAAGAGTGTAGTCAGCGTTCATTCTTCAACTTCAACTTCTTCATTCTTCAACTTTCAATTTCAGAAAAACCACCCCACACCATCACTTTCTCTCCACCCAAGCTTCTTTTTGAAAACGGAAGTGGTTCGCGGCGTATGTCGTATTAATAATGTCAAAATCCATCCTGGCCATCAAGATTCCATTTTTTCTCATCGGTAAAAATGACATGTCAAAAATAAACTTCAACGTGGGACCCTTTTTTAAAACATTATTGAAAAGCTTCTCCTATGTTTGCTAGCAAGAGCAGAAACACACTTCATAAGTTCACTACGGATATGTTTACACTGATGTAGCACTCTCCATACCGGTGTTCAGGAAACTTTTTCAGCGACAAAACTCCGCAACTCTTTTAAACTGTGTGTAGTGTTGCTCGCAGCTCGGATTATTTTTCGCTGATCGCGGTAAGAGGATTTTTTTTTTTTTTTGCCCGAACATTTTGTTTTGCCGTAATTTTGAGGCTTGTTAAAAAAATGTTTAATCACTCTATGGCTGCGATTAATTCTACGCCCGATTTCCTGAATTCCATAGCCTTCTTCTTTAAGAATTTTAATTTTTCCCATATTTTCGCAAGTATGTTGGGTTGCACGAGGTATTCCGGTCTAAATTTTTTTCTATTGGTAAGGTCTTGAAAACTAACTACACAATTTTATTTATCTCTACACTTCAAACGCAACAGAAGGAATAATTGCAAGTGGCGTTATAAATATGAAACAGCATTAAAAGTAATATTTAGCAATAAATAATATACCGTTATTAGAATAGACTTTGGTCTTGATCACTATTGTTGTTGTGCATAGATGACCAAATTCGCAAAACATTCTCTTTTGTTTAAGCTGGCCGTTACAAAAATATTTAAAATTTCGAAGTGGCGTTATATATATGAAACACACCTTATAATGCATACTCGGTACGGTCTCTGCCATATGTAGATTGCGTTTTCCCATAAAGATTTTTCTTTTGTTCGCTCTCTCTTTGTGATTAATATATTACACAAGATACAACTTGAGAGTTAAATTCTTGTTATTAAATTGAGTGAGATCAAGTTTTTATTAAACAATCTTGAGAAGCATCTTTAAGCGATGATTCATAAGCTTAACTTAGGTGATTTATTTATTGCTCGTAACTGAAGCCAGGCTTTTTCTAAAATATACTGTATACAAAGATGTACGCTACAATTAAGGCGAACGTACTTTGTATGGTTTAAGCAGTGCACAGAATTAAATTAGTAGAGTGGATTAATATGTTCGAGACGAAATTTTTTGTTTTAAGAGAAAAACTCTTATGTTGTGCAAGTATGAACTTGCTCATATGTATTTAAAAGTGTGCTTTGACGTAATAGTGTCACTTAATTAAATGACATGAAATTTTTAAAAACACACTTCCGAAAAAGTCAGAAAAAACTGAATTAATTATTATTTCTTTTAATGTAAATAATCAGCTGAGCTCCTGACTGAATGACATTTACGTCAACACATTTGCATCAGGATTTTTTCTAGGGAGAAAAGATTTAAGTTCACGTGTTTGGGAACTATTCTGAAAATGCTCATTAAAAAAGAAGACCTATGAGAAGTTTGATAAAAATTTTGTGAACGTCGTTGCAATTTACACCGTTCGACTGTAGCATTAGAACAAAATTCCTAATCTTTAGAATATGATATCTTTGTTCATTCTTAAAAAAAATTGTTCAGAAGTTAGGGTGTATCTGAGTTAGGATATATCCCCGCATACTGAAAAATAAGTTCTAAAATATGAAATCATATTTTTTTAATTTCAACCTTGAAATACAAAATTGTATTTTAAAGTCATGAGGTATTTAGACTTATTCGGCACAATTCGGTACGTTCGCTATGTGCCGAATTGGTCTAAATTTTGTAGGACATCGTCGAATTTTTAAGGTATTAAGGACCTGTTTCAATTTTTTTAGACAAATTTTCGATTTTTTTTTTTATTTGAAGAGGTATTTAAGTTTTTATGACTAGTAAATGCTCACAAAGTAAGGTAAACAAAAACTTTAAACCAGTTTTTCTCGAAATGGCATTTTTTTAAACGGCTTTCACTCTTATTCGAAAAGTATTCGTCCGATTAACTCAAATCTTAGTAAAGAGACTGATTCTCCTTAACATTGTACAAAATATAATAAAATAAAAATATCAACACAGTTTATAGTTTTTTATTACTTTTATTTATTAAATGGACGCGTTTCGACACCTGTGGTGCCATCATCAGCTTAGTAATCAGAGAACTAAATAAGAAAGTCGAAGAAAACTATTTTGCAACATACATACATAAGTCGTCACAATAACAAACAGTACTTTAAGAGAAAACATTTTTTGATACAAAAAACTTGTAAGCAAACAACAAAAAGTTAACGGAGCAAACATTTTTAAAAACATTTTTAAAAAAGAGAAACATTTAACTTCTAATAAGACTGTATAAGTATGATGGTGCAGCACCTTTGTCTCTGTTGACATTGTTGTCCCGATTAATGCGTATGTGCATTGATTCAAGCACATTCAGCCTGGTTGCATTGCTCTCTTTATCCAAGAGCTTGAAGCTATCGACAAAAATTTGGTGGTCACATTCCAAAATATGTTCAGTCAAGCCGCTCTTATATGGCTCTTTGTTTTTAATGGAACGAAGGTGTTGATTTGCTCTAATTTTTAACGCTCGACACGTTTGGCCCAAGGTTGATTAATATAGGTTAAGTCACTTGAGAGCATGGCAGAATTATAAGGTAGGGTCGACTCGGAGAGGAATGGAGTAGAAAGCAGAATAAAGCGAGATTGGTGTCAAAATCAGCTGTTCATCGCGAATTTTTTTATGCTCACGTTTCGCAGTTGTTTTTAGGTTAAAACTGTTATAGATTTTTTTTGCAATTTTAAGACTTCTTTCACATTTTATAGTTTTTAATACACTTTTTTTATAATATTTTCACTCAAATTAGCACAAATTTAACACCCGCGACCGCACTGTTTGCAACTTGGAAACATAAGATATTTTCTTCATTTGCAATTTCTACGAAATTCGTCGTTTTGACATATATGTTCCAAGGTTGATTTATAAGGTTGTCGCAAGGGACAGAGCGAGTGCCCATAATTGTCAAATCGAAGTTGACATCTCATAGAAAATCTGCAAGTGCTCTCTATTATCATCCGTTTTTCTTTCGTAGTCATTCGCAAAATTGGCTGGTTTTGACAATTATGGGTACTGAGAAGAGAGTGTGATTAGCCCTGCGACAACCTTATAAATCAACCTTGATATGTTCTTTCTCATTATCCACTCTTCGTTGACGCGTGAGAGCACTCAGCGAAGCGGCCCTACCTTATCATTGTATCATGGCTTGAGAGAAGCTCGGTGGAACTGTCAGAATGGATGAAAGGAAATCAAGAAAAAAAACCTGTATCTGTACAATTTTTAGCTAACAGCTACTTTTACTGTGTTTACATGCCGAGTTAACTCGGGGTTTACTCTTAGTTAACCCTGCATGTAAACGAGAGTTGAGTTGAGTTTCGTTAAATCCAAGTAAACTCCACGAAACTTGCTGGATCTAGCTGAGTTCTATCTGTCAAAATGCATTATGGCATTTATTACTAAAGAAATGGCAGCTGATAGAGTTTTTTGGAGTGCTCACAACACAACACACACAAACTGTTTGCAAATATATATGGCAAATGTCAAGTAAATTTGACAAGTCTAACTCAACTCGATGTTTTGCATGTAAACAGCATCGAGTTAGCGTCGCTATGTTTTTAACTCAACGAGAACCCTAACCCCGAGCTAACTCGGCGTGTAAACTCAGTATTTGACAGTTCGAGCAAAGGCGGAAAAAGAGTGCTATTCTCTCAAGTGACTTAACCTATATTAATGAACCTTGGTTTGGCCAATGTATACTGCGTTGCAGTTTTTAGTGCTACAACGGGCGCTATAAACGCCTGACATTTTCATATTCGGTATGCTTTCCTTTGTAGATTTTAGCTTCTGCTTCAGTTTGTTGTTGCTAGACGGCGCTAGTTTTATGATGACGTTTTTGAATTGTTGGTTTATCTTTTTAAACCTTTCCAGAGAATATGTGCAACGGTACATTTTTTGCGAACTAAGTTGTTTTTCATCAGTGAAAGATGTACAACGTCTTTTAGTGATTTTATGTTTGTGTTTTGCCACCAACTTGTCTATGCTGTCAATGGTGTAACCATTGGTGACAGCCAGATGATATATGTGGTTCAGCTACTTTTCATAATGTTGGTCTGAAAGTGGCAAAATACACATTCGAAATGTCATTGAGTTAAATGCGGCATACTTTTGTGCGGGATGGTGGTTTGATTCGACTGGGATGAAACGGTCAGTGCTAGTCGGTTTGCGATAAATGTCGAAATTTAGTTTGCCGTCATCGCTGCGCAATATGCGATATATGTAATATGCAATATGCGCAAATCCAAAAATGACAAGGAGCCATTCAACTCTTCCTCCGTGGTGAATTTAATGTTTTGGCAACATTGCTTTAAAAGCGTTATTGTTTTGGGTAATTCCGATTTTTTAACAATTGCAAAAATATCATCAACATAGCGGGTCCAAAAACGAGGGAAGAAGGGACTCTCTTTAATTTTATTTTCCAATGAAGAAACGTACAAATCACACATGAACGGTGAGAGAGGGTTTCCCATTGCAGTGCCCGTAGTTTGGTGGTAAAACTTACCGCGGAATTGAAAAAATTTTTGGTTCATGCAAATATTTGCTAGATCGTAGAGAGCAAATTTCTCCAAATGATTTATGTTCAATTTATCTAGCCCATCTCTTAAACAATTCATCGCGCCTTTAATTGGAACGCTCGGAAAATACAAAATAATGTCAAACGAAACCAGTATTTCGTCCGGTGTCAGAGTTAAGTTTTTTGTTTTTTCAACAAACTCAAATGAGTTTTTTATTGAAAAATTGTTGTCTTTTTTAAAGCTTTAAAATTTTTTACTAACCACTTGGCTATATTTTGGCACGGCGAGTTGATATTTGACACAATTGGTCGCATTTTGTTTCCTTAATTAAATTCACCACGGAGGAAGAGTTGAATGGCTCCTTGTCATTTTTGGATTTTAAACTTTTTGTCGGTTCACTCACAAGGTAAAACTGTTCCAAAAACAACCCTTTTTGGATTTTTTTGTTTTTTGCTCCCTAGAGAGGAGATATCATGCAAGCCGCAAGAGACCTTTCGTTCGCGACCTCAACTTTTACACGCTGAATAACAATAACTATTGATGCAAAAAAACAAAAAAATCGACATAACTAAAAATGAAAATAAAAGTTTTTTTTTTACTCAAAATATTGAAACTGGGCAACTTTGTTATTCAAAATATTGAAACTGGGCCTTAAGAACCGTTCATATAATGCAAATATTTTAAAAGTTGCAAAAAATTGTAGCTTCAGTTTTGTATGAACTACGGAACTCAAACTTAATGAAAAAATTTAACCTAATGCGTACACATGGGGTTCGTTTTTATAACAGTCTAACAGAATGTAAACTAATTTTTTTTGCTTTAATATCAATTAATAATCTAATATATAAAAATCTCGATTGTTTGTGACCGAACTCCTCCGAAACGGCTCGACAGATATTGATGAAATTTTTTTTTGTATATTTGGCAGGTATGAGAATAGGTTATAAAGTACTTTTCACCCTCCTATGGAAAACGGGCGTGGCTCCGCCCATACAAGCCAAATTTTTGATATCGAATAGCTATGGAAGTACAAACCACAAAATATTGAAACTCAGAACGGAGTTACCACTTGGTGATGTCTTTCTAACAGAAGACTTGGAAGGGCATTGGACAAAGAAGTGTGGCTCCGCCCATATAAGCCAAAATGTTCATATAAAATTGCTATGGAAGTAAAAGTCACAGAACATTTAAGCTCAGAATGAAATTACCACTTGGTGCTGTCTTTCTTATAGAATACTCGGACGGATATTGGGCAAGGGGGTGTAGCTCCGCCCATATGAGCCAAATTTTTGATAACGAATAGCTATGGAAGTAGAAATCACAGCATATTGAAATTCAAAATAGAGTTACCACTTGGTGATGTCCTTTTGATGGAAAACTTGGATGAGCATTGGACAAGAGTGTGTGGCTCGCCCATATAAGTTACATTTTTGACATCGAATGCCTTTGGAAGTAAAAATCACAGAACATTGAAACTCAGAATGGAGTAACCACTTGGTGATGTCTTTCTTATAGAAAACTTGGACGGGCATTGGACAAGGGGGTGTGGATCCACCTATACCAGCCAAATTTTTGATGGTAAGGTTTTTTAACTTTTCTTTTTACCATTTTTTTTTTTATTTTTTATATGAATGCACAACATCTCAAAATATTGTGTCCAAATTTGAAGTGGATCCGAGTAAAACTAACAGAGATATGAATTTTTAAGTAAGTGTTCCTCGAACGTCGATTCATAAGCTCATGAACTTTTAAACGAGTTTTTACGAGTGTTCACTGCCATTTTAAAAGTACTTGATTAATTTCAAACTAGGTACACTTGGTCTACATAAAATACATCCCCACAACATTTAATTAACATTTTTTTACATTAAGGGGGTTTCCAACCCACAAAATGGCAAAATTTTTCATGGAAAATAGCAGTTTTCACTTCAGATGGCCACCAAAACCTTTTAAATGAAAAAAAAATAATCATCGGAAATCTGATAATTTTCGACCGAGATTTAGTAAAACACATACACTTAAAAAAAAATACACACAAAAGTATTTTTTTACGCTGAAATCCTTAATATATCCAGTTTTACATTTTTGCCAGTGGATGGGCGATTTTTTTTAAGAATGCATTAATGTGATTGGAATATTCTAGAATGTTGAGGTAAAGTAAGAACCTAAAGATATGAGGCGAAGAGGCTAGAGAGTGCAACCATAAAAAGTCAAATTTTCATGACTTGTATATTAAAGTGAATATATGTCATATAAGCTATTAAAAATATCTCATAATAGACTGAACCCATATAAAAGTTGGACAAAAATAGAAAGAGTGTTCCTATGATAATGAAAGTTGGTATGCTTGGTAAGTTTATATTACTTAAGAAAAATTTCAAAAATATTTTAAATCGGTCAGTCCTTAGGGTCACCTCCCTTGAATCTGTATTAATTTGTTTGCATGATTTTGTATGGGAGGTACATACAAAGGTTAGCTGATCTTAGCAAAACTCAGTCAGAATGCTACCTACCTTGTGAATTACCTACCTTGGACCTATATTAATTTTCTATATGATTTTGTATGGGAGGAACATACAAAAGTTAACCGATCAACTTCAAAGTTGTGCACTAAAAATGATTGGAATCAGTTTGTGAAATAGCAACCTGGAACTTTTTTTTTTTTTTGAAAAAATTTCTGTGAAATAGCAATTTTGTAGCATTTTTCAAAATACGATATCTCAAGGAATCAGTTAAATTTGGTGAATTTTTGCACAGAATCTAAAAGTTTATAAACTATACTTACGATATTTGTCAATCCTAAAGTCTAATTTTGGAAAAAACTTCAAAAATTCAGTTTTATTTTTTTCTTAATAGCAAAACCCATTTTTTCTACAATATTTTTTTTAATGAAAATTAAAAATAATCTGAAAATAAAATGATAATAATAAAATAATAATGAAAATAAAAAAAGAAAACAAATTTTTGCCTTAATGATCGAAAATAAAAATTGCACGATAAAAAAAAATTTTTTTGAATTAATTCAGAAGTCTATAATAAAATATATATAATATACATATATAATAAAATTATATAATTTTTTAGCTGAATTCTAGGAGAACAGGGGAGAAACGCCACTTCTTTCCCCCTGCAAACACCCTTGCGTCAACAGATGACAGATCTTTGATGATAACAGTAATGCCTACCAGAAAAAACGCACCACATAAAAAATGGGCTCTAGTCGACAATGAGGATACCTCCCATACATTTTCCATAATTATATCGGAATAAAAATGCATTCACGAGCTTCTATGCAGAATATGGTTGGAAGAATACATTCCAAACGATTGGAACCTCAGTGTACTCTGCCCAATCCACAAGAAAGGTGATCCAACTATTTGCGCCAACTACCGTGGGATAAGCCTCCTAAATATCGCCTATAAGGTCCTGTCGAGCGCATTATGTGAAAGATTGAAGCACATTGTAAATCACCTGATTGGGCCTTATCAGTGTGGCTTCAGACATGGAAAATCTACCACCGACCAGGTATTCACGCTACGACAAATCTTGGAAAAGACCATAGAGAGCAAATCGACACCCACCATCTTTTTGTCGATTACAAAGCCGCCTTCGACAGTCCAATAAGGAATCACCTATACTCCAGCATGTCTGAATTTGGTATACATGCAAAATCAATCTGTCTATGCAGGATGACACTGCGCAACACCAGCAGGGCAGTTAAAATCGGGAAGGACCTCTCCCCAGCATTTGTTTTCAAACGAGGTTTCAGACAAGGTGATTCTTTATCGTGCGACTTTTTTAACCAAATCATGGAGAAGATCATTCGAGCTGCTGATCTGAGGCAAAGCGGCACAATATTCTATAAGAGTGTTATGCTGCTATCGTATGCTGATGATATTGATATCATTGGCCATAACACACGCGAAGTTAGTGCAGCATTCTCCAAATTAGAAAAAGAGTCGAGTCGCATGGGTCTTGCAGTAAACGCAGATAAGGCAAAATACAAACAAACAAACAGTCCCAGCGTATTGGCACCCACGTCACTGTTGACAACACCTCCTTCAAGGTTGTGAAGGACTTCGTCTACCTCGGATCCAGCATTGACTCCACCAACCACCATTGATATCAGTAGTATCACAGGTTTGACTTTGGTCTCAGTAGGCAATTGAGAAGCAGAGCCCTCTCTCGACGAACAAAAGTTACACTGTATATGTTACTGTTATGAGCTATACGCTGACATCGACATAGTAAAGCGCATAAAATTCGAGCGGGTTCGCTGGCTAGGTCATGCTGAGCGGATGGAAGACGACGCTTCAGCGAAGAAAATATATGATTCGGTACTCAGCGGCGGTCAACGCAGAAGAGCACGACCGCATCTCTGTTGGATGGGCCAAGTAGAGGACAACCTGACGAAACTTTGAGCTTCCAACTGGCGCCGGCAAGCGCATAACAGAAATGGCTGGCGGAATTCTTACACCAGGCGAAAACCGACTTACGGTTGTAGGCAACACCTAAGTAAGTAAGTAAGTAAGTATTAAAGCTCTGGAAAGAACCATCGAAGCATACTAGTTATGTGTTGTTATTTTTTCTTATATCAATTTGTATCGGTTTCGCTCTCTAAGCATTGAGTATGCATGGAATATTTCTCTTTTGCATAACGATAGAGCATGTATGAGAGAGTGAAATTATCAAGCATCAATAAGAATACTAGTTTGAGAACATACGCAACAAACAGATATATCGGTAATATTGTTATCTCTGTTTGGAACATCTGGATATGTGACGTCAAAGCATAAAGACTAAAGAGCGAATTTTTTCAATTAAACAATAAAAGAAACACATTATATAAGTGCAATGCATTCAAGTTTTAAATTTATTTCATAAGAAAAATAAACATAACAAAGGAATTTTGGCGACAACTTAATGAAATTAAAAATTAAATAATTAAAAATTAATAAATGTGGCACAAGTACCTTTTGTAAAGCGATCGATTCACAGAATCCATATCCATTACACCATTACCTTTTTTTTAGTAGCATACACTCAAAGAAGTATTTTTTCACATTGACAAATTCCTAGGTTAAGTTGATAAATTTTTTTGTCAGTATAGAGTCAACAAAAGCGTTTGTCAATTGGATTGAAGATGAGTGGTTGCAATCATATTAACAAAATTTTATTTTGTTTATTTGATAAACGGATATTTTGATTTGATAAAAGCTTTTATCAAGAATGCCGCGTTTGCATTGTGCATTTAATAAATGAATTTGTCAATATGAATAACGAATATTTCAACCTGAAAAAATGGTTTGTTGAATAGAAAAATGTTTTTCTGTTAAAAATATATTTTATTTATCAATCATACAAAAATGTTTTGCTGTTTTGATAAAATATTTTATTATTTCAAGCAATTTTAGAAAAAATAACAAAACGAAATTTAATAATGTATCGCTAGAAGAACGTAATTTTTACATTAGTTCCACTCCTTACTCTCACTGAATTGGTATTGCAATAATTTTTTTGTTTCACAAAATAAATAAAACGTACACAACTCACAAAATAGCTTTATATAATTTCTGCGAACAACAATAACGCTACCGAAATGCCAGATATCTATTTTTGTTGTAATGATTGAAAGTTTTTTAAATTGTTAATTCATTTCATCATAACGAAATTGAAATATTATCCGCGTGACTGAAGGGATTATCAATTTTATAAATAATTTCTTCAGCACAACAAACCTATTTATCAAACCAATGAAGTAAGCTTGTAAATACTATGTATAAAAATTATAGAATTTTATTCCAACTGATGACGATTTTGTTATCGTAAATAAGTTTATATAAAGTTGAGAAAAGCATTTTTCAAACAAATAAAACACATTTCTTCAAATCAACACATTCAATTTGTTAACGTTTTATTAAGTTTTCAATCAAATGGATAAAATTTCTTTCGAATTGATAAAAATATGAAGCATTTATGATAAAATTTAATCGATTGCGCAATTCGGTTTTGTTAAATAACAAAAGTTATTTATCAATTTTACCAAGAATTTTTCGTTGAGTGTAGAAAAAGATATCAGCACGAGATTAACACAAAGGGTACTATCTGGAAAATCCATTTTGAATGAATATATTCAATTAAAAAAAGAGTTAAAACAGTTACTCTGCTTAGTGGAGCCGATAAAGAGAAAAAAAGCTAACTCTACAATGAGAGCCAGAGAAAGAGATGATACGCTCTCTGCTCAATCCAAAACATGAAAGCAAAAGTTAAGCTCTACTCGTTGTTGTATTTGTACCAATAATATCAAGTGCTTGCTTGTTTTATCTGTTTGTACAAGTAGAATGGATGGTTCTCTGCAGACCTTTAGTAAGTATTTTAACTGAAGTTGCAATCGATTGCATTGGCTTGGCTTAGGTGGGCTTGAAAATCGGACCGTGCTAAGTCCCATAAATAACCCAATTCCCAAATGCAACACCAATCCCGAGCTGCGCCGGGTACATCAGCTAGTTTGCAAAAAAGAACCGCTTGCAATTTATTAGTCTTCTCATGGTCGATCTTAACCAACTTTAAGTTTATCCTTTTCTTATGCTTTTTTTCAATATATGGAAAATACTAATATTAGAGGTTTCTTCTTTTAAATACAAGCTATTTCATGTGGTGGATGGTCAAGCAATGTGTCGAAATTCACACAGAATTTAAAATTATTAATCAATGCTGTTTAAATATGACAAATAATGATTACGAGAGGTCCTTTAAGGATAGTCTGACTGGAATGCAGACTGAAAATCAATAAAACGCTTAGTAAAGACACGCTCCTAAAGTTTAACCTTAGTCATCAGTCGCACGACCGGCGCGCCTGCCACCATCACTTGGCCATTTTAACTTTTCGTATTATTTTCGTTTTTTAAAGTAGCTATATTTTCAGCAACTAAAAGCTAGACATACGAGACATAACAGCGACAGCAGCAGATACAGTGCAAAAATCAAACATAACTTGTTCAGCGTATTCAGTATAAGTTGAGTTGTTTAATCATTAAGTTGTGTCGGTGTCTCGGTAACCATAGCAAAAAGCCAAAGTTAATTTAGAGCCGTCATTAAAGCTATTGCATTTATCTGGACAACATAGAAAGAAATAAAAATAAAAGCAAAAATAAATAACAACAAAAACACAAAGAGATGGAAACCTAATTCAACTTATTGTTGACTGTGCATTAGTGCGAAACCAGATAATTACGAAAGAAATACTTAACTATCTAAATTTAAACCAGAGTCTATACTCAACAGATAAAAAAAAAACTTTAAGTAGAGCTGAAAAAAATAAAGGTTTCCAAAGCGTTTTCAAGCATTTTAGCTGCTGTCTGGAGTTCAACAGAGTTGGAGTTTGAGTTAAAATAAAGGAAAATGGCGCAAATAATGGCTATGGTTGGAAACGACTCTGAGGTATGTTCGGCAAGAGGCAAAGGCAAGAGGAAAACAAGTTGAAAGAAAAAAAAAATATCTTTTTACTTACATCATAGTTTGTTCATTCAGTCATAAATAACAGTCATCATCATATTAATTTTGAATAACATTTCTCTTTGAATTGAACTAATGTCTGCACGAAAGAAAATTGCTGTCATAAGCTCATGTATCAAATTTACTCATTGCGCGCATAATTTTTAAGAAAAAAAAAACACAACTTTGCTTAAACTTACATTTATTATTCATTCATTATGGAATTTACAACACATGTATTTTTATGGCATGTGTGAATACATTAAAGTTAGTTGTTTTAAATATCGATTTGTTTGTTAGCCATTAAAAGTTATTCATTCATTAAAGTTATTTCATTTAAATATCGATTTATTTGTTAGCCATATATTGTTAAAGTCAATTCTCTGTTCAACATTAAACTTTTGTGTCATATTATAATTGCATTGGTTTGAGCATGTATAGAATTATTTTAATTGAAGATTATGAATACCCCATTTTGTTATTTAGAACAGATTTAAACCCTAGAAACTATTTAGTCATTTAACGCTTCATTTAAGCTAGTAGCAATTAAAAAAACATCTTGGAAATTCTTCAGATACAAATATACAAAGTCAACTTGTTTAAAAAAAAAAACAAAAAGCAAATTCATGTTCGACATGTTGATAACGTTTTCTTAAATATCACCTGTATTTTATTGCTGCTTTAGCTTGTTTTCAATCCGAGTGCAGATCCATGATGGGGTCATTGGGGCAATCAGCCCCCAAAGCTGTATGAAAATTTCAAGTTCGGCTCATCTTCTAAGGTAATTTATTTTTCTTTTTACATACAATGGTTGTCAAACGAATAAGGCACCCATGCAAAGTTTTCTTATATTAGCTCATTTTACCAGATTTTGAGTAAAATCCTAAAATATAGTAAACAAACATATTGCGCAGCAAAGGCTTCCGCAGGGGGAGAAGGAAGAGCCAGTTTCCTCCCACTAGAATTCATGTTACATAATCATAAAAAAAATTTTAGAATTAATAATTAATTCAGTCAAACAAAAAAAAAATGTCAATTTATATTCCCTTTTTTATACATGTTATATGTAATACTTACTTACTTACTTACTTAGGAGCCCATAACAACCCGTGTTCGGGTTTCGGGTTTCTTTCTCCAATCGAAAACACCAAGTGCGGTTAGGGCTTCCTCGGCCTGGTCCATCCATCGGAGGCATGGTATCCCTCGTCTTCGTTGACCAACGACCCTCGCCTGAACTACGTCAATGCCTTCGTAGAGCTCATACAGCTCGTGGTTCATTCGGATGCGATAGTCATCGCCGACTCGAACAGGACCGAAGATTTTGCGAAGAACTTTTCTCTCGAACACCCCCAGAGCGGCTGCGTCAGTTTGCGAAACTACCCATGCTTCAGAGAGAGGCTCTGGAACTTAGTTGCTTACTGAGCCCGTAGTAGCACCTACTAGCAATTATTGTTCTTCGCTTTATCTCCAGGCTGATTTCGTTGTTGGTATTAATGGTGGTGCCAACTATACGAACTCCTTGACTACTTCAAAGTTATAGCTGCCGGATGAAGCGTGGTAGTCTAGAAGCCGCTCTCCCTTGTTTGTAGACAACATATACTTTGTTTTACCCTCATTTATTCAGATTCAGATTCAGATGAAATTTTGGTAGTAAATTTCTTCAAGTAGAAAATTAGGGTTTAAGAAAAAAATTTGCTAAGATATAAACTATAAATAAAAAAAATAAAATCTTACCTATTTACGTACGCTTTTATTATGATAATGGGTAACCAAGAGAGAGGTTCTTCTGTATCTAGAATATGCCTACAATATACATATATAATGCTCGTATCTTGATTTGGTCAAAATACAGTATATTTGCCTCAAAAATCCGAAAAATACAGTATTTCAATTTTCAAAAAACAGTATTTTTTACAGTATTCATTTTATTCAATGAAAATTACAGAAAAGAGCTAATTAGTAACTTCCAACTTTTGTATTTATCCTTTATAGAAATTTGACGAAGCAAGTCCGGCTTTGTTTTAAGGTATTTGTAGAAATCAACGCATTCATACTTCAAGTTACATTTTACGACCATAATCGCCTTCAACGTTTCCACATCCAATCGAGTTTTGTCTGATGTCCATGTTTTGTTTACCGCAGCAAAGATTTGCTCGACCGATGCTGAAGTGGCTGGCAAGCATAGAATGTATTCAACGATCGTAGCCATTTCTTTGTATTCACAATCAACGTTTTCGAAATGAGTAAATATTTCGACCCAACGATTCACAATCGAAACGTTGCCATCCTTCCACTGCGAGATTTTCTCACTCGTACAGTAGTTTTTAAAATATCGGAATTGCGAGTGCAAATTTGCGGCATTTTCGTTGGCATTGCACAGATTGTTTTCGCTCAACTTGTTCATAACCTCTTGTACATCACTCCATTTTGGTGTTTCTTTCAATGAAGCCCACGCAAAAAGTTTCAGCGGCTCAAATGGTGCTGCCCAAAGGAGGAAATAGGAGAGTGCAGAGTCTGCAAATTAGTAGAAAAAATTAGTATCAAATCATTGAAGAGCTGTACAAAAGCAGGCAAAATATTACCGAAAAATTCGTTGCAGATAGCAGCCATCTCTTCTGAATTGTATCCATCGTCAATAAGTCTTTTTTTCTCAGCTGCTGTTGCTGGTGACAAAAAATCATCTTCTTTCCGCATTTTCAGTGTTTCTTCAAGGTCATTCAAAGATTGTGCCACTTCAATTGCCGTGACATCATCACCTTCAATCTTTAGCACGTATTTAACGAACAATTCAGCCTAAAAAAATAGAGGAAAATGTTAAGTTAAGTGAAGTTGTCAGAATTACATAACAAAAAAGTTTTTTACCTGTTCTTGCACGAACATCAACCAAAATTTCGATGATTCGTTTCTCAAAAACTCCTTCAGCTGCTTTTCTCCTCTTTCATGTGCAAGGAAATACGATTGGAGAGCATCATAGAGTTCCAAAATACGTTTGATAGCTGGTGCAAGAGCCAAGAATCGTGTTTTTGCATATCCGAGCAATTTGTCATATTCCACATCTGCATCTTGACAAAATTCCTTCAGTGCCGTCACGCGTACAGTATTACGGTAAAAATGGGAATATATTTTAACAACAACCCATTCTACGTCGAATGGTATCTCGTCACATGCAAATTTTAATGCATTGTGTGTAATGTGAGCGACACAGCCGATGCCAATCAAATGCAGGAGCCACTGCTTTAATCGGTAAAAAACATTATTCTGGCCGCCACGAGTGTCTCCACCAAAATTAACTTTTGCATTGTCGCCGCAGAAGCAAACGATTTTCAACTTCAGATCGAATTTAC
The DNA here is from genome assembly GCA_914767935.1 of Coremacera marginata. NCBI lineage: Eukaryota > Metazoa > Arthropoda > Insecta > Diptera > Sciomyzidae > Coremacera > Coremacera marginata. Next base: position 12,110,113 of record OU612043.1, on the reverse strand, counting down.
TGGCGGCCGATTCTATGAGCTCGGATATAATAGTAGAAGTTTCACCAGCTTCTTCGGTTAGATTCAAAACTCTAACACGTACACCGACAGTTGGAATGAAATATCGAACGAGCACGGGAAAAAGTTTAATATTTCCATGGTTCGATGCATCAGTGTAGATTGATACAAAACTACATTCTTTCAAATCTTGTTCAAGCAATTTTTGGGCGTGCGATGTGAAAACATTGACGACTATTGATTGACATTTCTTCTGAGAACACGAAAACTTTTGATATGAAAACACGTTTTAAATATTTTCGTGGCACAATCCGACGACTTGAAACTGTGATTGGAATTTACCACATGATAGGCCCACACTCCTTCCATTGCCGCTATATGTGCATCCAAATCCGACGTAAAATGTGATTTTACGTGCTGGCAGAAGCAGCATTTAAAGCATGTCTATGTTTTTTTGCCGTAACATGTCGCGCAATATCCGCGTTACCACCAGATGCAATTGAAAATGTACTTCTACAGTGTAGAATCTACACACTCTGCAAAAAACATCACTTTCACTTTTTGCTGCTTCTTCGAGAAGGGAATACTTTTCACGAAGTTTTTCGGTCAATACATTTTTAGCTTTTGTTTTCGACATTTTTTATTCTTTTAAATTAGTAATCGAGAGCAAACTCCAAGTGACGCGCGTTGAATATGAAAGAATAATGACAAGACAACAATTAAAAGGGAAAGAAAGAGACAGCTATATATGATATGTTGCTATGTACGCTTCGATTTTCGCCGTTTACATGTGTCAATATTCGCAACGTTTGAATTCGCTTTGACTGTGTTGCCATTGTTGTGTCTGATATTTTGAATTTAAGTTGAATTTCGGAGCGTTAAAAAAATTAAAATTTCATTTTTTTCTCCAGCGACAAAACAGAATAGCAATATACAGTATTTTGGGGAAAAATGCAGTATGCAGTATTTGGATTGAAATTACAGTATAATACTGCGAAATACAGTATAGATACGAGCATTATACATATATGACAAATGTCACTGAAATTTATTTTTTTCTTTTTAGTTCACGTTTTGGTTTTAAATAAAAGCTTATTTTTTTAAAAAATTTTTTTTATATATATTTTTCATATGATATTTTATGGTTCAAACAAGGGCAATTAAAATAAATGCATGTATTTCACTACAAGATATGAAAGAAAAGTGCATATTTAAAGTTCGAATGTTTTAGGGCGAAAACACAACACTGTTTTTCTTGTTTCGATTTCGCACTGGCTGACAACCGGCTGGTTGTCAAAATTCGTGGAAGCCCTATCCGCCATCCGATATCAGATTCGAAATCAGCGATCCCCTAAAGTTATTAGATAATGTTTTAAAAATCTCAAAAAACATATTATTTGGTGGTATTAAAAAAAAAAACTAAAATAGATGCAATTTTTTCACGTTATTTCAAAAATTTTGAATCATGGACATATATCTCATATTTTAATAATCATAAGCCATATATATCAGTATTATCAATTAAAGCACAAATCAATTAAAGTGTACATATTGAATAAACAGAATATTTATACCCCAACGCATACTACATAAGGGGTAGGAGGCGTGTCAGGTATAGACAAGTATATACATATATTTTTGATGAGCATCCATTTCCGTGTGTCCGTCTGTCTGTCCGTCTGTCCATCTGTGATCACGATTACAGCCGTAATTTTAAAGTTATGGCGATGAAATTCAAAATATAAACTTCTGTCTAAAAAATGGAGATCAAGTTTGAGAATGAGCCAAATTGGATGAAAACCACACCTACCTCCCATACAAAGTGACTTTTTTTTAAACGTGAAATCTCTTAAAGAACTTCAATAAACCCTGACTATGAAATTTGAAAAAAACTCAGGAAAACCACGCCTACCTCCCATACAAAGGGGCTTGATATTAACCGTAAAATCTCCTAAAAATCTGCTCAAATTTCAGAAATGTCTTGGAATTTTGCACATAGGCTTTGATATATAATCTAGATCATCACTATGATATTTGGCAAAATCGGATGAAAACCACGCCTATCTGCATACATATTGGCTTTAGTTAAAACGTAAAATCTCTTAAAAATCTGCAAAAATTAAAGAAATGTCTTGAAATTTTGCACATAAGCTTTGGTATATAACATGAAAATCTCTATGATATTTGGCAAAATCGGATGAAAACCACGCCTACTTCCCATACAAAGTGGCTTCATCAAAATAGAAAAACTTTCGTAAATATATTAAACTGAATGACAACACCGTGTCTGTATGTACACAAATTCCGCCCACGTCTTTTATCCAACCCATACTATATACTTCGATATAAAGTGGAGTCCTTAGACTAGAAAGTGGGTGTGGCATTTTACTTTTAATCGAACTTCTGTTATACCGTGTGTCTAACTTCAACCAAATTTTGCACACATAATCCTTGGTAATTTGAGCATCTTAAGTTTAATAAATTGGACCATACTAGACAGGGGGCGTGGCAGTTTATTTTTAAACTAGCTCCATCTACATCGTTTGTCCAATTTCAACCAAATTTCTTACATATATTCTTAAGTATAATGGGAAGTTTTAAACCTACAAAAGTTGGTGGGATTGGGCAAGGGGCTTGACAATTTAATCTAATAAATTGATAAATTAATAAACCAAATTTCGCACACATATTATTTGGCATAAGAATCAGCCTGTAGTTTGGCACTTTTTTTTTTTAGTTTTAAACCTACAAAAGTTGGTGGGATTGGGCAAGGGGCTTGACAATTTAATCTAATAAATTGATAAATTAATAAACCAAATTTCGCACACATATTATTTGGCATAAGAATCAGCCTCTAGTTGGCACTTTATTTTTAATTTTTTTCTATCTTTACTGCTTCTCTGATTTCAACCAAGTTTCGGACATATATTCTTTGGTATAACAAGAGCTTTAAGCCTTCAAAAATGGGTGGGATTGTACAAAGGGCGTGTCAATTTAATTTTAATTGAATTCCTTCCATACCGTTTTTCTGACTTCAACCAAATTTTGCAAATATAATCCTTGGAATAATGAGCAGTGTTTAGTCTACAAAACTGGGCGGAACTAGACAGGGACATGCCGCTTTTATTTAAATCAAACTCCTTCTATAGTCTTTATCCTACTTCTTTCAAATTTTCCATATTCTTTGAAATAATGAAAAGTCAGTTGTCTAGAAAATTAGGTGGAATTCAAGGGGGGGCGTGGCACTTTATTTTTCAATGAAATTATTTTACACCGTTGGTATGAATTGACACATACCAATCAAATTTTGCACATGCATTCTTTAGCAAAATGATCAGTCTACAAATTACTCTATGTGGAAGCTAAGGGTTAAAATACAATTAATCGTATGACACAAATATTTTTGCATAAACATTTTATAGACGGCTAAAGACATCGAATCGGCTAAAAACATTTTAGCTTCGGTACCCTGCCGAAGCTCCATTCCTTACTAGTTTTTTGTGGAATTTTGTTATGTATATCTCTCACTATCTTTCTCTTTATGTCTTACACTTTAATCTTTCCTATTCTAGAAGAGAAAGAGTATTTACAGTGAAGAAGTTTCGCTTCTTTACTGTATACACGCTATACTATGGGTATTCATGCAAATGGGAAATACCCTTATAAATGGTATAAATCGCATAAGTTTATCAGTCTTATAAATGAAATGTATGGAGAAGCTTTTGCACAAATCAAATATATTTGCTATACGATTTAGGTGAGTAATCGATCTGGCAATCTTATATCAGCAATCAACTGATTTTATTTTGTGAAGTTGTGAAGTTGTGAATCTGATTATAAGATTCTAATCAGAATGTAATAATTAATTCAGATACTGCATTTTGTTGATATAAGTTCACAAATTCAATTTTTTCATTTTGTCTGGGCATGTTGAAAGTTGTTTAATGTGTGTGAAAATTTTGCCTAACAGCTGACATATATGTTGCAAAGCTGACATATATGCACAATCGATTTAAGGCCTTTTTCACACGGAGAAACGGAAAAGTAACCTAACTGCAACACAATTGCTTAGAAAGTTGCAAGCCACTGCAATTCCAAACTTTATTGCAACCTATGCTTTCAGATGAGCAAGTAACGCACAACGCAACATTGATCTCTCATTGCAGCTTATAAATAAATAAGCATCGATATATCTCTACTTCTTCTATAACAAATATAAATTTGCTCGCTCATTGCTCCATCCTGTATTCAAAATAAAAAACAAAACACCATTTTTCTGAGTTTAATTAATTACTTTTTAATTTAATTGATAGTTAGAGTACCACACAATTGTTTTAAATTATCAAGAAAAACACAAGTCGCTGATATAAATTGCAGTAAGCTGTCTTGCATAAAACTTATCGCAAACGTACTTCCAACTAGTTGTAAAAAAGTTGCTTCATCTGTAGCTTCCGGTATACTTACATGGGCTAGCAGCATTAGTTGATGTTGCTTTGTTTTTCAATTGCTCCGTGTGGAAAAGGCCTGAGAGTACGTTCATGCAACCTACCTGATAAAAATAACTAATTGCCCAATATATAAGTTTGCATGAATACCCTAATTATTTTATTTATTTAAAAAATCTCACAAATAAGCTCATATAAAACCGAATTACATTAATCAATGCCAATGAACGGCAATTATGGGTATTTTTATCTGACGACAGCCAACTAACTTTCCGTGCAGTTTTTAACAGCAGCGTATGCCAGCAAATGTATATTAAATGTAAATGTATATTATACTGTATATTATATGTATATGTATATTATAATGTATATTATAGTAATTTTAATTGCAATAGATATTTTTTTTTTTTTTAATTTCAACTTTTCACACACTTTTCACTGCGAATAAAATCTGTTATAAGTTTCGTCTCACATTAGAAGGTGGTGATAATGGTTTTAATATTTACACAGAAAGTGAATCGGAAAAACATGGCTAATGGGAACAACTTTTAATTTTGTCATTTCACAAAACAGAAATCGTTTAACTCTCAAAAAAAAGAAACATTTATATTCAAGTGTTAATCGATTAGTCAGTAAATATTTTGATAGCTTACTTAAATTTTTTTTTTTAAATATTCAATGTAAAATGCAAATGTCTCAAATTCGCCGCAGCTGTGAAAATTTTATTGAAAGCAAATAAGCAGTTTTTTATTTTTATGCTACAAATAGTTCTTGTAGATTTTTTTTTTTTTTTCTTAAGATTAACTTATACAAACTCAATATATGGGCATTGAAAGTTTTCATGAATCCCTTCAGCAAAAATTTTTATTTGAACATTTATAAGATTTTTCATTAAAAAACAATAATTTTTATTATTTCTATAATTTTTTTTACAATAAAATGAATAAATATATAAATTTAATTATCAAAATTAAAAACATCACATATTTTATACATAGATGAAGTCAATGGATGCTAATCGCTATGCTACCAAAAAGACAATCGCCCAGGGAATGCTCGACATCGCACTCTTGACGGCAAATGCATCTCAACTCAAGTATATATTACAAGTGGGCGAACAGCATCAGTTCTATAAATTAATGCTTATCTTGATCAGTCTCTCAATTGTATTGCAGGTAATATTTCAAACAATTTTGATTATCTAACAACCAATTAGTTATACAATTTTTATAACAATGAACTCGCACACAGATTTTGGCTGGTATTCTTAGCCTGTCATTGAGTCTCATGCGTGATTGCCGGATGCATAGGCCAGAATTTCACAAATCAGCGAATTATATAAATCATATTCGTACCTCATTCGCATTCATGACAACGATGATTAATTTGTTTATCTCAGCATTTGACTCACGTTTGCCACCGCCACAGGGAGATCTCTTGAATAATGTTAATTAAGTTGAAGAAGTTTAAAAAGCAGAAGTTACTTACTGAGCTATGAAAATTTTACCAACTATGTATGAGTTACCTTTAATATAAATACAAAGTTTGCTGATTTTTGAAAATCGAAACCTTACGCACAACCTGTTAGAATATTAAGTTAAAAAAGTTTTAAATATACACGTTTTCAACAAAAATAAAAACAAAAGATTAAATTTGTGTCTATATTTTAATTGAAATTCAAAATGTTTCTAATTTTGAGCAATTTAAACTTTTCTCGTTGCGTTTTTCGGATAGGGGCTTTCGGACTATGCTACATGTAGGATCAACTTGACAGATCGGATGGACATGTAGGAAGTGTGTAAACAAATACTGCGGTCCAACCGACATGTAAGATGAAAATCAAAAAGTTTTGATTTTTCTCTTGGTCCGTCCTACATTTAGTAAGTGCGAAAGCACGTTCATCCGACTTCATATATTTTCTCATTCTAAAAAAGACGTTGTGGAATGAACATATGAAGAAAAAGGTAAACGAAGCGGAAAGTTCGATATGTTAATATGACAGCTGTTTCACATACTGTGTTTTTCTTTGTTTTATTGTATTTCCTCTTCTTCTTCTTCTTCCAAAACATTAGCAATCAATTAGAGCAGCAAGAAACTGTTTTGCCATTGCACGTTGATATTTTCTTGAACGCTGAAAAATAAATAAGTCTGGCCGACATGCAGGATAGTTCGAGACTTAGAATAGATTTTCCCGTTATTCTGCCTTCCTATATTGTCCATCCTACATGTAGCATAGTCCGAAACCCGCTTATACTGTACCTGCCGAAAGGCTTCAAGAAACTTTCGAATATTTATCACTAAAGTTGCGAACATAGTGAACGCCGGTTCAGACAGGCAGGCAGATCCCATCAGATTTTCACATTGGAGCAATAAAGAAACCAAGTCACCCTTCTCTATTGCTCTAATGTGTTTTCTGATCTGATCTGTAGCGGGACTCCCAAAAAGTTAACGATAATAATATTTGTCGTTATCGGTCATTATGCATGCACAGTTTCATAGTAAATGACAGTTTTCGCTAGTCAACTACAGCTACAATCAACGTTAAGGCATTTGGCAATCCCGCAACTGATCTGCCTGCCTGTCTGAACCGGCGTTCACTATGTTTACAACCTAAGGCTGGACTTACTGACCACCTTCAGCAAGTTTTTGTAAAAGTTAAAATAATGCCAGAAGGAAATCTGCTGCTTACAATATCAATGCTGTATTACACACTATGAAGCACGAAGCGATTCAAGTTCTAATACAACTTTCCATTACTTTACACAGCACTTGGCCGCCTTAGAATTAATGAATTTTCAACACGCATTGCTTGCGGCAAAGTAACAAGTCTAGCTACTTCCAAGATTGGCAGTCAAAATTCAGAACAGTTCCCACGGAAATTATTTTTTTCCCACAGTACCATAAATTAAATACCACCAAAATTACCACGGTCAAAATAAATAACAAAATTCCCACTGCAATTAAAAAATACCACAAAAAATCCCACGATTATTAAAAATTACCACCAAAATACCGCGCTTTTTAAAAATACCACTAAAAATCCCATATGCATTTAAAAATCCCAAAAAAAATCCCATACGCATTAAAAAATAAAGAGATGTTCAGAAAGCATTTTTTAATAAGAAATAGAAAACGTAGGAACAAGGTCGTAACACTTCGCTTACTCTAAACCTTTACAACTAGAAAACCAAAGATATAAGTGGTATTCAATGAGCGCCGTATTTATGATGTTCATAGCATAAGAGCGATATTTTTACAGGAGCGTATTTTGCAACAACAAAAATTTAAGAAATTTTACAAAGGTAACTAACAACATAAAATCGTGGTGTAAGTAGAGCGTTTAATGTGTATAATGGCAATGATTCATATGAAGTCGTTGCTTAATAAATGTGAAAAAAAATCATTTGAAAAAAAAAAATCCCAAATTCCCACGGTAATCAAAAAAATACCACACTGAGTTCCCACGCTAATTAAAAAATAGCACGCTGAATTAAAAAAAAAACCATGGGAATTCCCATAAAAATAATTCCCATGGGCAATTAAAAATGACCACGAATGGGATTTTTCCCTCAAAACTGGCAATCTTGGCTACTTCTTGCATCAGCAAATTCATGAGGAAATAAGTGAACTTACTACTTTCTCGATGTAACGATATGCTCAGATTCAGCATACATCGAGTATTAAGCAGTAGATTGCTACATATACTTCTGTTAATGTTCACAAAAGTAGCGTTACGGAAGTAATGTATGAAACCATGCAAGAGATTGCACAGTACTCGGGTTATTTTCTTCTGGGATGTTAATCAAGTTTAAGAGCGTACAGCAAGTCTCTCTCGATGAGCGGAGAGCACAAAAACTTCATATAAAAAAAACGTGCAAAACTTGCTGAAGGTGGTCAGTGAATCCAGCCTAAACGATAAAAATTGTGGTGAGAGGTATGAAAAATTATCGAAATGCGAACTTTCATGGATATAATCAATCTTGCCCTGCCTTAATACATGGGTGGCAAAGAATAACAGAAATTAAGATGGCTGCATATGATTGGAAGCCATTTATCGTGTAAAAATTTAACAGATTTTACTATTTTGTAGAAACGAGCAGCTAGCTCAGTAGTAGTTATGATCTAATTTTTATTGTCAAATAATTTGGGCTATTCACAGTTTAAGTACGCAGGCCGGTTTATTTTGCGATTTGTTATTTTGACGTTAACTTACGTAAGCGTATTTTTCTTTGTTGTTGTTTTGCATGCAAACGCAAATACGCAATCACGCGTAAACAAAAGTAGCCCTTGGACGTATTTTTTGTGTCTCGTATTTTTATGCCCTATCTACAGCATACAAAACAGTATTCAAAATCATTGAATACGGCAAACACATACTAAGGTGCTCACAGTTTCAAAAATAACAAATGCTATAAATACGCTTTGTTAATTTACGTTTAAACCGTGAATAGTCCAATTGATTTTGCGGATGAGGTAAGAAATGGGGCACATTTTGTTTGTATAAAACATCTCCGTAGTTCTGAACTCTCTCAAGTTCTCCATTTTACTAAAAACAATTCTTAAATTGTTAAATCCTGGTAAAGCTAAGCTATTAATTGTTAACTTTTTCATAATTTCTCATCGCAGCTTTTGATTGGAATTCTATTTGTTGTCATCGGCAGTTTGAACATCAATCGCAAGCAAGATCAGACGGCAGCCATCATTATTAATGACATTATTTTAGTTGTGATATTTGTCATATCAGTTATTAATGTGGTTATATCTGGCTTTGGTATAGAATATTCATCGCAACCGCTGAGACTACTTGACCATCGTGAAAAGAGTCCATAAAAATAAAAACTTATCATTTGTTTATAAAAGTCGTATTTATATTTTTTAAGATATAATTAAGATAACGTAAATGTATATTTGATTTTAAAGTTACCTAAATATACAAATAGATATTGATTAAATTTGTGTTTCATTCTATCTTCTTTCTTCTTTTTGTAAATTTTTTTTCGTTAATCACCTCAAACAGGTAGCTGCGGGAGTTCTGTTGCTAATACAATCGCTGGTCAGTATACACAAAAGTAAGACACAGCGATCTATAGCAGATACACTGAATCATGTGATCGGTGGTGTTATCTTTCTCAGCGTATTCTGTGATGTTGTAAAAATGAACTTCGGTCTGGATCCAGCAGTTGCCTATAATCCAAATGTGGAAACATTTATTGGTTAAATTTAGTCGAAGCTGCAGCTCATACTTTTAACACAATAACAGTTACTTATAAGAATAATTAAAAGCAGATATTTATTGATACAATAATTTTTAATAATTTTAAAGTTTTTCAAGGTAACGAATGTGTTTGTGAAATTCTCTCTACAATATTAACAGTATAAATACTCTTAGCTTTTACCATTATTTTGTAAGATTTATGGGTATACGTATCTATTGGTAAAATTAATATATCAATTATGCACTTAAAATATATAACGATTAAGTATTTTATCAGGACATGAATAAAAAAACAAAATCATTTTGAAAGTGTTTGAAAATTCTTCGAAACTTAGTCGATTTCAACAAAATCCTTGATTGTGTTCTACAGTTTTTAGAACAAAAAACTGTTTTTAATACAAGTTCTTACTATATATCGTCTTAAGGGCTCTTGTCATTGGAAAGACTAACAAAGACCTGGTTTTTGGGATTTTTTACAATAGTTTTTAAAATATGTACTTTAATCCTGAGTATCCTGAATACATTTTTTTTTTTTAAAATTCAATCTGCCTCTTTTAGTGCGGTAAAGGTTGTTAGTGTTTTGACAAAATTCCGAGCATATGGACTGGAATCAATTAGCACTTAGACGTGGGGAAACTAAAAGTTGCGAATCATTTGCATGTAGCGCTTGCCATTGACAGTTACATTTTCTCCATCTTCAATTTTGAAAAAGTATGGGCCAATGATGCCTTCGGCATGCAAACCACACCAGACAGTAACCTTCTTGGGATTAAAGGTATTCTGGAGAGTCTCTTCAGGATTGTAATCACTCCAAATACGGCAATTTTTTTATTTATGCACCCCTTTAAGCCAGAAATGTGCTTCATTGCTATAGATGATTTCACGGTAGGTTTCACTTACGGCTCTGTACGTTTCCCACACAAACGCGAATTTTTTAAATAAATTTGTAAACGTTGTTCTGGTGTAAGTCTTTGCATGGTAAACTGCCAAAGTAAACTGAACATAAATGTCAAACACATGTGTTTACTTGACAACTGGTTTGACAGCTACCCCCTTAGGAAATTCTATACCTCTCTAAAAAGAACACTTTAAATTTTTGTTTTTTTTGTTTGATAAAAATGACGAAAAATTCTTTGTTTTTGATCTATAAGACGATCTAACAAATCGATTTTTGATTTTAATGAGTGAATGTGTTCAGTCTCTTAAAAAAGGTGTCGCCCAATGATATTTAAAGGATTTCACTTAGCTGGACACCGTTTGTAAAAATACGGCTTAGAGAAAACGTGTTGAAATTTTACATAAATTTTAAGCATGCATATATGTTTATACCTTCTGTATACTTTATTATTATTCATGATATCAATGTGCTTGTTTACATTCGCCTCACTTCACCGACTCATTTTGATGTGAGGCAGCTACCAAATGTTCACACACACTACTTCCTCACTTCAATATTGAACAATTCAATCAAGAACTCCATGCTGGTGGAGTTATATCGAAGCTCAAATTTGGGTTTTCTTGTACTAAATTATCTTAATAAACATTTAACTCAATTTTCACAAATGAATATTGCGCAACAAATAGAAAAAATGCAAATGACATAGTCAAATGTCAAATCAAAGTGAGTCGCAGAATTTTCAAAAATTTTAAAAATTCTTGCCTCACAAACATTTCACCTTCCCACATCCTCATCTCTTCTGTAGACGTCAAAGTGAGTCGGTTGAGTGAGGCCACTTTTAAGTTTTAACACACTCATTAAACGCTATTTTTATAAAAAAGAGTATTGACAACAAAAATATTTCTATTAGCAATATCCCTTAAAGCATCATTTTTGATAATACTATTACCAATATATAAAATTTGGTGAAAATATATGTCAAGTGTCTTTAATCCTTTTTTGTCCCTGGAAAATAAGAATAAAACATAATATGCTTCAAGGATTTCTTAGGAGTTACTGATTATTTTGATTTAGTTTGTATATGAATGTCTCTGAAAAAATTTTAACCCTGGATGGTTATAAATCGTCGAATCGACGAAGCTACAGTATTTTATTTTTTGGATTGTTTGTTGTATCTAGTCGCATGCTTCCGATTTTTCTTACAATTTTAGTTATTGTTAAGCAGTTAATTAAAATGCATCGTTGTCGCAAAAAAATATCTATAAATAGGAAATTTGCGTGTTGTTTGAAAGTATGTAAAATAAGTATAACCATACAGGGTTAAGTAGCACTTATTTAAAGAAATATGGAAGAATACTCTGTACGTGTATATGGATGAAAAATTACAAATCGAAACCAATATAAAAAGTCGCCAGATTGATGTAGGAAAGACCTGACATTGCGCAATGCTCAAAAGATAAATTTGATTGTATATAAATATGTATTTACTCCATTTATTTTGATTTATTTACTGGGACACTATCACAACATTAGCAAATAATAACGTTTTGCGCCTAAGCTTCTGTCCACAATAGTGGGTTCATTCCTCAACCAATATGCAAGTGACATTTTTATTTTTTTTATTTTACCTTCTATTTCCTTCCCTTTTTACCTTTCTCTTTTGCTTTTAATAGATTTTTACTTTTTTCGCTTTCCATTTAATACTAATATATATGCTTAAACTAAGATATATATATATATGACAAAAATGCTTGCCAAAAAGAGTTGTCACTTGTACCTTGTCTGTTGTACCATGTCCTGAACGCAACCAACTACTCGTCGTCTGTGTTCACTCTATCGAAGCAATCGCATACAACTTCACTTCATATTAATTCACAAATTTGCTTTTAACCTCAAAAAACCTGCTACTAAAGAAATTTAAGCATAAAAAACTTTTAAGCGAAAGAAAAAATCAAAAAGACTGGTTTGTGCGGTCATTTTGTGCTTAATTGAAGCTGTTTATTAGTAAATAAACTATTGCATTGGTGTAAAAATAGTTCCGTTCATTTAGATTAAGTTTAATTCTTTAATGCATATCCATGAAATCGTCCAGTAACACAGCGCAACAACACCAACAATTTACCTGCAAAATCAACGAACAGTCGACGAAAAAAAGCATAAAAATAAATTCCAAGAAAGACTAAATCAAACAAGTATCTATTATCGAGTTAATCAATATGCGTGTGACTTGAAAATAACACCAAAAAACTGTTCAAAATGAGGTGAAAAGTGCTTGGGCAAAAAGCTAAGAGAAGTTCCGATGCATGTCTCGGAATTAACTCGCTTCACTGCTCGTCGTTGTATTTTGCGTTTGCTCTGCTTGCGTCTTGACAGCAATATAAGCAGTGCATCTTTTTTGACATCCAGCCGCTGCTTGCCTTTAGCTCATTCTCTGGACACAAACAGAGAATATAAGTTAAATAATAAATAAGTAAAATAGAAAATGTGCAGAACAAGAATACAAACAATGCTTAAGTTTTATCTATATTGCTAAATAAGGTGCTGCTTCTTCTTCGTCTTAAGTTGTTTATTGTTGAAAATTTTGTTGTTATAAGCTTGTTTGTTAAAACTGCAATTATTAATGTTATATTAAAATTATCAAAATGAATGAATTCTCGTCCATGACCCAAGCCGCAATTGAATCAACTACTAGTTTTACACACCCGTCCGCAGTCATCTGGTCAGCAGCGTCTATCACAGCCGTAATTTGCATTGGAATTCCATTTGAACAATTGGAATTTAGCTCAAAGGGCTATTCAGCTATTGAACGGAATGTCAAAAAGAAACTCGATGGTAGGTAAAGGTCAATTAATTTGTTTAACACTTAAGCCATGCCACGCCCACGTTACGGACGAAAATTTATTTGTTTCCCCAAACAAAATTTTTTTTATTTAAAGCGTTGTGCGGGGAGTAAACAATGAGGTTAAATGAGTTAGGAAGATGAAACTCAGATTTTTATAAAATAATTAAATTTAGATATTTAATCTTACGGAAGAAACATAGATAACATTGTATTAATTAAAAGCCAGTAAACTAGAATTAATATCTATCATAGATGGGCATAATGCATTGAATTAATAGTGCATTAAAAATATCATTACCATTTTGATTTCATTACCACTATTCATTTAGTGGTAATGCAAATTAAAATTGGATTACCATTAATATGTAATGGTAATGGGGTTAAATTGCATTACCATTAATATTTAATGGTAATGGAAGAAACAATTGCATTGCCACTAAAATTTAGTGGCAATGAAAAATTTTAATAAAGTAAAAAATTTGCATTACCATTAAACTTTGAATGGTAATGAAAACAAATATCTTTCCCATTAAAATTTTTCATGACCACTAAATCTTAATGATAAACCACTAAATTGTGTAAATATTTTTCATTACCATTAAAAATTTAGTGGTAATACAAATTTTTTCCATTATCATTAAAAATTTTCATTACCACTAAATTTTAGTAAAAAAAGACGAAAGACGGCGAACATAAACTAAAAATCTGAATGCTCCGTCAGAATTTGAAAGTAATGTAATTTTGTTTTACTTTTACGAATTCGGTGCTAGAGCTAACTGTATGTAAAAATAGGTCACTGAATCCGAATCCGTTATCATAGTTTCAAAATTGTGATTTCCTAACCATAGAGATTACTATATATTAAATATTTTTAGTTTTTACAAATTTGATGCTGACGAACACTACACACTTGAATTTAAAAATGATGTAGTTTTCTTAACATAGGGATGCCAGCTATATTTTTTTACTTTTACGAATTCGGTGCTGGAGTGAACTCTAGGTAAAAATGGGTCACTGAAGCCGCATTCTTTGTCAGAATTTAAAAAATCTGTAATTTTTTATTATTGGGCTGCCAACTATTTTTTTTGTTTATTTCTACGAAATTGCTGATGAAAGACAAAACACCAAAATTCTTTACTATTCTTTTAAAAAAGCACTACCACTGCAGTTCATATAGACAGACTCAAACCAGCATTTCTGAATACAGAAACTTCACAGACACTTTCAACTACAGATACATAGCTATATCGATGCGTTCCCAATGTGAAAATGTGTTAAATTAAAAAAGCTCAATACCAACTTGTAATTAATAGAGAGGTAATTAAAGCGAAGAACAATAATTGCTAATAGGTGCTACTACGGGCTCAGTAAGCAACTAAGTTCCAGAGCCCTCTCTCGATCGACAAAACTAACACTCTACAAGACGCTCGTTCTACCTGTGCTGCTTTATGGCGCTGAGGCATGGGTAGTTTCGCAAACTGACGCAGCCGCTCTGGGGGTGTTCGAGAGAAAAGTTCTTCGCAAAATCTGTTCGAGTCCTGTTCAAGTCGGCGATGACTATCGCATCCGAAGAAACCACGAGCTGTATGAGCTCTACGAAGACATTGACGTAGTTCGGCGTATAACTGTGCAGCGACTACGCTGGCTGGGTCATGTCCATCGTATGGACGACGAAGCTCCAGCGAAAAAGGTGCTCGAGGCTAGGGTTGCTGGTCAACGACGACGAGGGAGACCATGCCTCCGATGGATGGACCAGGCTGAGGAAGCCCTAACCGCACTTGGTGTATCCGATTGGAGAAGGCGCGCGCAAAGCAGAGGCGCCTGGCGAGAGCTGATGCAGTCGGTCGAAATCCGATTAATTAGTTGATTTTCCTACAGGGTACGCACATCTGTACGTACGCACAAATACATATGTTCAAATGCCTATAACTCACCCTGTAGGAAAATCAACTAATTTAAAAGTAGTTGATAAAGTAGTTTTTTGTCAACCACAACTAGTTGAAATTCTGACTTTTTTCCATAGAACGAACTAACTTATTTTGTATGGTGATGTCCGCTAAATAAGTCAATTGACTTTCGTCTGCATATATTTTTAACTACTTGTTAAATTAGTTAAATTTAAATTAGTTTTTAGCTACTTTTAAATAACCAATTGAAAACTATTACTGATGGCCTAAAGTTAATATTTGATGAAATAACATGGTTAAATATATATAAACTTTTAATCTAATAAAAATTTGCAATTAAAAGATGTCAAAATCAGAGTAGTTGCCGCCTTAATATAATTCAAAGTAGTTTATCAATCACTTGTTTTTAAGTAGTGTTTCAATTATTTCATATATAATGCAAATAAAACTTTACAATTGAAGTGGCTGCCGCCTTAATATAATTCAAAGCAGTTCATATACTGGTTTATTTTAAATTAGTTTTTTAACTAGTTGTTTTTAAAAATAAGTTAGTTTGTTCCTATAGAGCATGTACTAATACACATACAAAGACCGTTTGTACATAAAAGCCTTCGTTTTGACGTCACCTTTGATGGGAAATGAAAGAAACAAAATCGGTTCACGCATTACAGAGAACATCAATTTCATACACAATGCAACTTATTTTTATATATATATATAGATATATGAAGAAAAAATGAGCGCGATTTTTAATAACATTTTTTCATTCCTTGTTAATATCATAAAGAAATAAAGAATAAGGGTACGCTCACGTAGAACACTTTCTTTTCGGCGCCTATTTAGGCGCCTATAAGCATGAACAATGTTTCATGTTTGCAGTATATTGTGTGAATCCGAGCACATAAGAAGCTTGTTTTTTAAGGCGCCTTAAAATAAGCGCCGAAACAAGGCACCTACAAAATTTCATGAATGTGAAAAACATTTTTTCTACGCTTTAAAGCAACATTGTGAAAAATTTGTGTACTTAAAAATCGGGAAAAAATCAAGTTTATTTTAAAAACATTTTTAAGTTAAATATTTAATTTAAAGGAACACACATGGACGCGATAGACATGGAGTCATTGATGAAGAAAGAGGTCTTCCTCTGATCATTAAATTTTATTAATAATACCTACATTTTGAAAGTTTCTAAATTTATATACATTCCGAGAACTTACCTATTTATGTACGCTTTTATTATGATGATGGGTAACAAGGGAGAGGTTCTTCTGAATCTAGAATATACCTACTATATACATATATGAAGTAAATTTACTACCAAAATTTCATCTGAATCGAACGAGTTGTTTTCGAGATATAGCATTTTATTGATTTGTGGGCGGTAAAAGGGGGTGTGGTCAACTTTTTTCTTAACCCCCATTTTCTACTTGAAGGAAATTTACTACCAAAATTTCATCTGAATCGGCCTAGTAGTTTTCGAGATATAGCATTTTTATTGATTTGTTGGCGGTAAAAGGGGGTGTGGCAAAATTTTTTTTCATAATATTGCATTGTCACCGGGCTTACACATGCATGCTAAATTTTAGCTTAATCGGAGACCCACAAGCTGTCGAAAAATTACTTGCAAGATTTGCGGACATACGTACATACATACAAACATACATACGAACGAAACAAGTTAAATAAAAGCTTATAAAAAGAGAAGAGAAGGGAAGAGAACAACATGGAGTTTATTGAATTCTTGCAACACGAACACGTCAAAAGAAAACGATCAAGCAATTCGTGGCATCGGGAATGATTTCTAAAAAAAACTTAACTGTTTAATTAAACATACTCGTATTAAAATTTCGAAATAAAAATACTCCTATACTGTGATGTAGCACAAATATGACATTTTAAAACTTATTTCATAAAAATCGACCCAGTACTTTTGGAGTTTACCTGGAAACAAAAATTTACACTTCAATTTTATATAATTGTATAGATATAGATAGATATAGTATAGGATATACTATGTAAAAAAACACATTTTTTATGTTTTCCCTTGCAGGGAATGGTAATAACAACATTAAATTGCTTATTTCGTTCTGTATTTGGAGATTTTGTGTTTGGGGATTTTTTTTTTTTTGGATTCTGTGTTTGGTGATTTTGTGTTTGAAGATTTTTTATTAAATTTGAAGATATTTATTAAAATGTGGGGCAAATGATGTTTGGGGATATCATACCTATCCCGCTGGTCGATTTTGTCATATCCAAAACGTCATGAACCAAGCTTAGATATATAGTAAAAAAAACGTTTTGACATATAGTCATTTTGTTTTGGCGTCATATACTTTTGGTTGGGTAAAAATATCTGATTTTGTGCCGAATAATCGTCACTTGTGGAAAGTGTTGATTTTCTTCTTTCATTCGAAGAAAGCAGCTGCTGAAGCGCTTCGAGAGCTCCAAAAAGTTGATGGAGATTCTGCACTAATTGAAACAACGTGCAATAATTGGTTCCGTCGCTTCAAAGACGGTGATTTCGATGTTGACGACCAAGTGAAGAAAGGCCGAAAACCTTCGCAGACGGTGAATTGGAGGCATTGCTCTCTGAAGTTAGGTGATCTATAATGATTAGGAGCTACCTGGAAAGCCATTTCCAAGCGGTTGAATGCTTTGGGAATGATTCAAAAGCAAGAAACTTGGATTCCTTATGATTTGAAGCCAAAAGGCGGTGAACGTAATTTTTTCACCTGTAACAACTGCTCCAGCGGCAAAAAAGGGAGTGGTTTATTTCATAGCATCCTGACGGGTGAAGAAAAATGGATGAAACCATCCACCACAGCAACCCAAAGAGAAAAAGTAATAAGAAATACCCCGTTATGCTACTACGTCATTCTACGAATATTCCCGCTGCGAATGTTATGCTGTGTATTTGGTGGGACCGGTGTTACTGCGCGTAAAACGGCCAAAATACGAGCAGTGGCACGAAAAAGTGATTCTTCAGCATGGTAACGCTCGGCCTCACGTTGCGAAATTTCAGAAGCATCGAATTTTGGGAAAAACGCCCAAATTTTAAATGACAACTGAGCCCGAAAGAAGAAAACTACGCCTGAGTGGTTTGCAAGTAAAGCCCGAAAGAAAATGAAAATTACGGCCGAAATTTTTCGGTCGTAATTTCCGTGATCCAGATTCAATGTAAGATTGTGAAAAAATAAAAGATGAAATTTGAGTAGTAAATTAATGTTCCCCTGTGAAAATATCGACAAAGATTTCCTTCATTCTATTTGTTTTTTATGTTATTCCATGAACAAGGGGTCCATTTTTTTATGATAAAATTTTTATATATTTTTTTTATGATAAAAAATTTGCCCTTTTACAGAATATTGTTTTTTTTACCTTCCCTTGACCTTACAAGGGCAAACCATTTTATAATAACAAGTTCGAAGTTTCTTAACTTTTTGGAAATAAACAAAAATTCGGGCGTATTTCCATAGTTTAATTTGACAAAAAAGACCGATAGTCCTACTCCACCCGCTATATTTCCCAGATATTGCGCCGTCCTATTATTACTTGTTCCGTTCGATGGCACATGGTTTGCCTGACATCAAAAAAAGACTTGATTCAGAAAGTTGAGAAAAAACTTGTAGCAATTTGTAGGCAATACTTTGAATGATTCATTTGTAACGATTTTTTCACAATAAAGCTGTTTTTTCATCAAAAAAACGGCGTAAATTTAATTGTGCCCCTATTACAATTTCCATTAAATACAAAAATTAATAGCTATAGTTTTTCAAAGTTAAAGTCGGTGTGTATTTTACCAGATCCGTCTCATTTTTACATGTTTGACTAGTAACTTCAGCGTTGTTTTCCCATGAATACCTAGAAACTTCAACTAACCAAATTTTTATTTTGTTCTTTGCAGGTTCTCGGATTTAAATAGCAGAAAAAATAACAGATTTAAATAGCAAATAGCAGAGCATTTAAAAAATTTTAAAGTTAAAAGTCTTAAAAGTAAAAACAGTGCGAAGCAACAGAAAGACACCCAACAAAAACCGGTCCAAAAGAAGTACTGAAAATATCAAGGACACGAGATTATTTAAATTCCACCAGCAAATTGTTACATTTTTATTTTTTCCAATACGGATTAACTGTTAAAAATTGTTGGAATCGCTTGTCAGCTTTAACTAAAGCAATATTTGTTATTTACATTGAATTGAATACCGTTTAATTTATTCTTCCTTCCTTACGGTAAGTTTGCAAAACACAAACTTTCATATTAATATTTTTAATATAATAAGTATGTTAACATTTTTATATATATATAAAGTTCTTTTGATAGTCTTGCATAGATGACAGTCACACATTTGAAGCTGTTTCACTGATATTACTTTCAATATCACATCAGAATTTCTTTTAAGCGTTCATGCGTCACATAATTCGAATGTGCATCAACACTACAAAAGGGATAAAATTATTACAATTTAGTTTACTCGTGCGAAAGCCTCATTCCGTGTGTTGTTTTGCACTAACACGGCTATATTTATTTGAATATTTTTTGTTAGAAGCATTTAAAGCAAGCATGTTTGTATGTTTATACGTGTGTTGCACATACGTTTTTAACATTGAGATTCAAGCAATGAGATGTGAATTAAATAAAAAACTATAGGAATTTTTTTAGGAAGAATGAGATCCTAAATTATCAAAACTCACTTACGCTGTGTCTCAACGAGTAAGGTTTCGGACAATATTGCGAGCAAGAAAATTTTGTTTGATCTGGCAATATTTCGATGGTGGGCAAAATATTGCCGCAATGTGTCATGTTTGAAATGACATTTATGTGCTATTAGAGCATTAAAGGCTTTAGAGAACTTAGAAATTTTTGAAAAATGCGTAATTGTACACTTCTATTAATTTTTCACAAATATTCATGGATTCTCTACAAGTTAATTTATTTTATGATTTTGTCTACTCCATTCTTCATTTGCCGCCATTTTTATTTCATATACATGTCAAAAATATTGCCCGAAATATATTAAATCGTTTGGCAATATTGCCAGACATTTTCCTTGGTGGCAATTTAGCGTCTATACGGGCAATATGTAGAGCAATTTCATTTTAGCAATATTACATTGCCGGAATAATTGCTCGTGGAGACACTGCGTTAGGAGTTTTATCTAAGAAAATTTTTACAGGAAAAATTTTGGTGGATTTGGAACTGCCATTCCAAAAAATTGTATTTTGGAAAAAAAAACTATTTTACTTTTTGTGTAAAAATAGTGTTGTAAAGGGTGTCCCAAAAGTTACTGTCATTTTAATTTTTTAGACATGGAGGTTATTGATGGAACATAATATGATTCTCAAATGGCCGTCCCGACTTTGCATGTCATGGAGCAAATTCTGGCATAATTCTGAAGCAATTGCTAAAATGGCCAGTTGGATTTCCTGTTGTTGGATCATCATTAGGGATGGCAAAATCTGGGCTTGTTCCCATTTCGGGTTTATTGGGATTTAAAAATGGAATCCCGGGGCTAATCCGGGATTTTGTTTTTCCTAAATTAGTGGAATTACAATGTACAAATTTGACGTCAGATAGTATTAGATGCCCCAAATGTACTCAAATTATGAACAAATCGAGCAAAGTTCAAGAAATAAAATTTTTTATTTATTTTGAAAAATAATTGGTTCAAAACAAAAAAAAAATAAATATTTTAAAGTGAACACTTTTTTACTAGATTTATATACGACTTAAGACGCATGTCTCTGTAAGAAGCCTGGATATTTTGGGATGAAGCATAATAGGCTACTTAAAGGCATGAAACTGCATATTTTTTGCACAAGTTGATAAATAATAGGACGCCATTACACCTTTTTAAAAAAATACGTTGCAATGTCTTCAATAGAACATATAATTTAATAATACCGAAATATTCATGTCAACATTCTAAGCGAAATATTCATGCTAACATTTTCTTGTTCATTTAACATTTTCTTGTTCACTTTTTTTGCAATTTAATTGTTTATTTTTTCTATTTCTACACTTCTCTCTCAATCCTCTATTACTTGTTCAATTAAGACAATTGTTTTAAATTAAGTTAAATACTGAATTTATTTTATAAATTATTTATTTCGAATTGCTCTATAATTATTAGTTTTACGTTTTTTAATGTTTGTTGTCATCAATCCTCTTATAGCTATTGTACGTAACGAGTGCATAAAGTATCTCGCTGTACTAATTTTTGAATTTAAATAAATACAAAATACAAGTACTTTTTGTTTTTAAAGTACATTGTTACACATGAAATACAATTCAAATATTTGTTTTGTTTATTTTTATACCCCAACGCGTACTGCGTAAGGGGTATATTAACTTTGTCATTCCGTTAGTAACGCCAAGAAGGAGGCGTGGCAGGTATAAAAAATATCTTTTTTTATCAGCATCATCCCCTGAGTCGATTTCCGTGTGTCCGCCTGTCTGTCCGTCTGTCGACACGATTTTAATTTTAAAGCTATCGCGATGAAATTCAAAATATAAGTTTATTTTTAAAAAAGGAAGATCAAGTTCGAGAATGGGCCAAATCGGATGAAAACCACGCCTACCTCCCATACAAAGTGACTTTATATTACCCGTAAAATGTCTTTAAAATCCACAAAAATTAAAGAAATGCCTTGAAATTTGGCATGTAAGCTTTGCTCTTCAGTCTTAATCCTGGCTATAAAATCGGATGGAAACCACGCCTACCTCCCATACAAATTGGATTTATGTTAAACGTAAAATCTCTTCAAAATCTTCAAAAATTAAAGAAATGTTTTAAAATTTTGCACATAAGCTTTGATATTTAATATAAACCATCTGCATGATATATGGCAAAATCAGATAAAAACCACGCCCACTTCCCATACAAAGTGGCTTTATTTTAAACGTAAAATCTCTTAAAAATCCACAAAAATTAATGAAATGTCTTGAAATTTTGCACATTAGCTTTGATATATAATATGAACCATCCCTATAGTATATGGCAAAATTCGATCAAAATCGCGCCTACCTCCCATACAAAGTGACGTCATCAAAATAGGAAAACTTTCGTTAATATATAAAACTGAATATCATCGTGTATGTCGTAGCTAAAGACTTCGAATATACTTCAATATGGCCACGGGGGGGGGGGGATATTTTAGCTTCGGTACCCTGCCGAAGCTCCATTCCTTACTAGTTTTAAATGACATAGTTTTTACCTTAAGGTTAGTTTTAATTTTTGTATGAAAAAGTTTGTGGCAGTCGTGGCGAAGTGGGTAGAGTGTGTGGCCCATACGCCAGAGAACCCTGGTTCGAATCCTGACACAGAAAGTTTTTTAAATTGAATTAATTTTTCTGTTCGGCCGTCATCTCTCTGTAGAAAATGGCAAACCTCAGAGAGTAAAAACTGCCATGAGGAGTTTCTTGAGAACAAAAGCCGTTCGGAGTCGGCATAAAACGTAGGTCCAATTCTCGATCATTTGTGTTCAAACATTTCACAACACACACAACACAATTGATCATAAGAAGCTCGGTCAAAATCTAGGGCTGAAATTGCCATTTCGTTTTTTTTTTTAATTTTTGTTTTTGCCTAAAGGCCTCTGCCCACTTACGGCACGTAACGAAACGAAACGACATGCCGCACAGTGTAACGTGTGGGACAAAATTAGGTATAGAAAAAAATGTTGCAAATTTGTAAAAGTAAGTATGCAATGTTACAGTTTAGAGACTCTAATTATTTGAATCTAAAATAACTTTGCGATATCTTTCCATTTGTCGATTTTATGCTCTTTATGTGTTGCCATGAAAATTTAGGGAAATTTAAGTTTTTATACTCAGTTTTTGTACTGAATATTTTCCAAAATCGCAAAAATTTTAGTATATAATATAGTTAAAAGTATAAACAAAAAAATTTTCTTATTCCACAAAAAAAGGTCCTAAAAATCCAAAAAAAACCTAAATTAACGGTTAAATTAATACAATTAAAGAAAAAGGAAATTTTTTGGTCGTTCTTTATTTTTGAATAAGTTTAATAACAACTCTTTCTGAACACAGTTCCGAAGGTTCTGGTGGGAGAACTCAAAATCAAGAATTTTATGACGTATTTCCTAGAGCGTGTTTTAGCGAAAATGAGCAAATTTATATGGGAAAATAACAAATGTTTTATAAAGTTTGAATATGTTTTAAAACAAGTCTTTCATAATACATTCCCAAAGTTTTTGATAGGACTACTCAATTTTAAGGGTTTTATGTCCTATTTCCTGTAGCATGTTTTACATGACAGAAAAACACCTACGGCGTATTGCCTAAAATGACTTGGGTAACTATTTTTGTATGAGTTTTTTTGTCAACTAAGGCATGCCAAAATTGTATAATATGCCAAAGATTATTTCGGCAAAAGCAAATTGGGGTTTTTACAATCTTTTCTCTCATTGCTACTCTTTCTGTCATACGCGGTCATTATATGCTTTCCTTTTCTTATCATTTGTTCTAACGTGCATGTATTTCGCAGTCATTTATTCACTACATTGACGAAACAAGTAGAACATAATACAGCTTAGTGAATCACAACGAGAATCACGCAAGACTACTGATGAGTTGACATTAATAAATAAAATTGATTTAATTAAAAACAGAATAACAAAAAAGTGTCAAACATAACTGAAAAGATGAAAAAAACGAACAAATCATAAGAGAACAAGGAACTCTTTACTGGTATAGGTATAACTTACCTAAGGTTATGATACCCAAGTTCATTTTTTAATATTGCCTAAAATCTAAGGCAACCCATTTTAGAAGAAGGTCTTACACAGAACTCATAAGTTCTAGTATAAATTGCATAAAAACAATGCGATTGCCTAAATTTCCTTTGTTGTATTATACAAATACGCCTAAATTTTATAATTTAAACTTATTTTTGTGTTAATGAGTCCATTGAATTCGTCATTGAGATGAAATGCTTAGGACTAATCATTGACAATAACTTAAGTTTTGAGTCCAACATTGATTGCCAGGGGCCGAATCGCGCCAATCGTCTTCGAGCTAACGCGTTCGTAATTTTTCCGATTGGGATTACAGCAGTCGTTATCGAACAAAAATTATCGAAATTTTGAATTATGTCTCTCGATTACGAGCAGTCGTTCGAAAGCAACCATACGAAACTTCACTCGATACATAAATTGTGGTCGAAAAAATTTAAATTGTCAAAAACTGTTCAGAAATTAAAAAATGTAAGTTAAATTTTGTTTTCAATTCCATATTAAATAATATTGAATATATTTAAGGACAAATATTAACAAAATAAATGCTTTACAAAAAACAATAATGTCTGAGTTTATGCTGGAGCATCAAAATTTTGCAAAAAATCTTTTGCCGAATTGCAGCCAAGGGAAGGCCATGTCGCAAGGACTTTGGGAGCAACTGCGGTCCCACGTATTAAGGAAGCAAAATCATGGCGCAAGGTTTATTTGTGAAGTTTTGTACTATTTGTTGTTACTTAAATTTTCTTCAATCGAAGGTGTTTGCTGATCAGAAACACAATGCCAAAAAGAAGTTTTCCTTCAACAAGGCCTAAAAAAACAAAATGGCGGTGGACCATACCAAGAGAAGCTCTTGACTGCAGCAGAAGAGCAACTGCTTGAGGCTACCGGAATGGATGTTGCTGTTGACGGCCTCGCTGTGTAATCTTTTGGCAATGCAATGCACTCCAGAACAATAAGTATTGCCGAACCGGAGTCGCCGAATGGACCTGACCCAGTAGATGCATTCTTAAGAAAACTTTTGGATGATGACGAAGATAGCGACGATTCCTCGCTGCTTGTTAATGCTCCAGAAGCTCAAAAAGGAATTGCTGAAGGCACTCAAAAGAGACGACACCAAAAGCCTACAGAAACAAAGCTATCACTGCTGAAATCAAATCTTCAGGCATGCGAGGGATCACAAGCGGCAATTTTATCAAAGTTAGATAAATGATAGCTTTGAAAGAAAGATCACTTGATATGAAAGAGGAGAAGCACGCTGGATATTAAGCTGGACATGCTCAGGGAGCAATGTCGAAATTTTCGTAATCATTTAAATATTAAATCTTTATTTAATCCAAAGTTAATTTATTCTTTTTATTCTTGTTTAGTTAATAAAACTTGCATTTTTTATTATATTTGTTAAATGTAAGTATTTATTTTTATTATTTTTTTTTTAATTTACATAGCTTTTTGTTTATTTAAAGAAATGAAATTAATTAAAGTAAACATTAAATTCTGTTAACTAATGACAACATTTTTGGTCTCTAATTTTTTTCCAATTCTTGTCAGGTGAGTGTCGTTTCCTGTCTCAACTTCTAAGACCGAGCTCTCAATACTATTGTATCTGGTATACATAGGAAGTTTAAATTGAATGCAAACATTATGCAATGCTGAACTAACATTCCCAAATTGTGCAACTTTTTAGGGGCTATATCGACTTCTTTTATCATTCGTTAAAATTTTCCAACGGGCCTTCACAATTCCGATTGTTCTTTCAACAATGCAACGTGCTTTAGAATGAATGTCATTGAAGTGGGATTCACTGGAACCTTCCTCAAGGTTGCTGTATGGTGTTATACACCATGGCTCGAGGGGATATCCAGAATCACCTGGAAAATTTTCAATGTAACATTTATGCCCGTATATTTTATAATATGGCAGTATTACCTAATAGCCAAACAATTTTTTAAATTATTGCTCCTGAACTGTTCCTCTAAAAAATTTCTTTGATCGTAATGCTTCCACACAAAAGAGTCGTGAGCAGCACCACCAAACTTAGAACAAATTGCTAAGATTTTGTATTCAGGATCGCAAATCCTTAAAAAGAACTTTATACTGACAAAAGCAAAGTTCGTCATTTAAATAAAATCTTACAATCGTAGAGTTAAGGCTATGGAATCCTTTTCTGTTGAAGAACATGTGTTCGTTCACAGTCGGCCTCTGTAGCCCAAAGTGGGTGCCATCGATACATCCAATTACTACAAAAATAAAAATAAATTATCATGAACACAACTTTGAGTTTCTAAAAGTGACCTCCTGGAAGCTTATTTTTATTCATAAATGTCTCCATACATTTTGAAAAGTTTTCAGGAGAAAAAGTTATTACTTTGGGCCACAACTTGTCTTCTCCTTCTCCTTTATTACATTTGAAACAATTTTGCAGACAGTGCTTTGGCTCATTCCAACCAAATAATCATTGCCAACTGTGTGTTGGAAGCTTCCGATGGCCAAAAGCGTAAGTGTTGCTGCTAGCTGATGCGTTGGTGGCATTGCTGTGAACATATAACCTCTGAAATTTATTTCATTAAATACATAATGAAATGCTTCTTTGGTCAGCCTGAAACGTTTTCTAAAACTGGAAATAAATTACATTTAATATTGTTAAAAAGTGCTTTATTGATATTCTTACGCTGCTGCTCGTAGGGACAATGGATTGCTTTTATCTCGAAGATGTCTTCTTATTTGCATTGTTTGGCTTTCCTGTTCTGAATCCGAAAGTACAATAGAAACAGCACCGGGCTCATTTTTTTAATTTTATAAAGAAAGTTTCTCGCAATATTATATTGTTTGAGTTCAATTTTAAATATTTCTTGCGTGCGTTCTGACGTCTTTTTGACATTTAATCTATTACATTGATAAAATAGATACTACCAGAGAAAATGGATAACAATCTCTAAAAATTTCGTTTCGTTACGAGTCGAGTGCCAAGATCCAGTTTTTATTCTTATCTGTATCTGCCCATACGAATCAAGATCAGGTTCGTTCACGCTCTCCTGATGTCCAAATTAACTTATGGCTTGTACAAAATAATCAAATGCAAAACTCCTGAATACATTGCTTACTTTTTTTACCTTCTCGCGCTTTGTTAGAAATGCTCAAATTATGTATTTCAAAATCAACTCTTCTCAATTTAAAAGATAGCTTTTAATTAGATCTGCCAGATTCTGGAATACCTTGCCCAGAGACATGAGGAAATTTAAGGCTTCCTGTAGTAACTAACTGACACTGTAAGTAACTAATTTGGTATTTCGTGCGTCGTTTTAATTAATTACTTCTTTTTCTTTTATATTGATTTTTTTTATACTGAAATTTTAAAGTGATCTCATTTGCACTTTAACCATGTAAAGTTATTTTATTAGCCCAAGATTTCATTACTCTTTGAATAAATAAAACTAAATAAAATATCAGTTGTAGTATGCAAGAAATGCATTATTTTTTTCGAATATATGGCTTTAGAAATTTGTTTCTCGCGTTATATAAGTAAGCTCGGTTTATGCTAGATGCTGTTAGAAAGACAATATTTTGTAGTAAAAAAAAACTTCTTAGTCGGTTTTGTGATTGCTTGACTCAATTTTGCTTGCAGGCGCGACAAAAATGGACACTAGCAAAAAGAAAATACGCCATATTTTACAATTTTCCCCTCGATAAAGGCGAAACGCAAGCCAGACGGCTGAATATGTGAATACTGTTTGTGGTTCTGATACTGTAACAGGTAAACACGAGCAATTTTGGTTTTGTTGATACCGTTCCGGTAATTTTGATGTCAAATATGCACCACGCTATGGAAGGCCAATTGTCGAAAATGTTGATAAAATCATGGAAATCATCGAGCCGCACCGTCATATATACACTGTTTAGATTGCCTAGTAGCTAAACATTGCACCAAAAACTGTTTGGAGCCACTTGAATAAGGCGGGACACAAAAAGGTGCCACGCGAGTTAAAGGAAAAAAGCGTCATGAGCCGAATTATAATATTTAATCATTCATTTATTTATTTATTTCTTTCATCAAACAGAGAAAACTCTTACTGACTACTTAACAATTTGAAAATAAATATAACTTAAAATTCACTAATTAACAATAAAAAAACAATAGGACTTGAGAAAAAAACTAGAAGTAAACATTAAATACTAATTTTCACAGAAATATAATAAAGCTATCAAAAAATAGAAGAAACTATCAAATAATATAAAAAAAAAAACTATACAAAAAATTTATATATAACCCTAAACTAAGAATTTTACAGAAAAAAGCGGATAACGATAAAACAGCAATTGAGTAAACTTAACTAGAATAAAATATTGACAGAAGAAGCATGAGTTGAGATTTAAAACAAATTCTTGAGGTCGAGTTAAAAATGCAGGACTTGATTCGTCTCAATAATGCACCGAGTGATCGGTTCGTTCCGAGCATAAACACATCTATGGAAGGGAACCCGAAAATTAAAATGACTTCGAAGATGCCGAGATGGTGAAATAAAGTCCAGCATTGCAAGTAGCGTAGGGTCTTGAATATGATGGACCAAGTCGCGAATAAAAATAACGGATTGAATTCGGCGTCTGGAATTCAATGAAGTGATATTAATCAGGGCACACTTTGTACTATAGGGAAGAGGCTCAGGAAGATTCCAGTTTAATTGGAAAACCATAAACCTTGTAAATTGTTTTTTAACCCTTTCGATTCTAAGAACTTGGGTTGAAGAGCAAGGATTCCAAACAACTGAGCAATAATTCAAATGTGGTCGAACCAGAAAAGTGTAGAGAAGTTTAAGGTTGTAGGGATCTTTAAATTCTTTCGCGTTTCTGATTAAAAAGGCTAACATAGAGTTACACTTATTAATAACAAGATTAATATGTTCTTTAAAATTTATACGAGTGTCAAACAAAATGCCGAGGTCTTTCTTACAAGAAACTCTCTCTAGTTGACAAGAATTTATTAAATAACTAAAAATTAAAGGCAATGAAGCTCTAGAAAATGAAAGGCATTGGCATTTAGAGATATTAAGTGGCAGTTTATTCAACTCGCACCATGCAAAGATAGCATCAATATCATTCTAAAGAAGAATATACGTAGCATCTGCGAAAGAATTTATTGAACGGAAAAGTTTGAGGTCATCAGCAAATAAAAGACAATGAAATTAAGTATTGATGGAAGGTCATTAATAAACAGCAGAAACAGGAGAGGCCCAAGGTGACTTCCTTGCGGAACTCCAGATGTAGCGACGAAGGGCCTAGATAGGCAGTCATTAACTTTAACAAACTGAATGCGATTTGACAGATAAGATTTAAGCCAACTTAGGAGATTGGAGTGAATACCAAGAGACGCAAGTTTGAGAATAGGTTGGTTATGGTCAACTTTGTCAAACGCTTTAGCAAAGTCGGTGTAAAAACGTCAGTTTGGAGGTCGGCTTCAAAGTTACGCATCACAAAATTGTAAAAAAGGGTTAAGTTGGAGGTAGTAGATTTTCCTGTTAAGAATCCATGCTGGTCGGATGACATTATATTTTTGACATAATATGATAATAGTGTCGGCCGTGGCGTAGTGGGTAGAGTGTGTGACTCTTGCGCCAGAGAGCCCAGGTTCGAATCCTCCATCTGACACAGAAAATTTTTTCAATTGAATTCATTTTTCTGTTCGGCCGTCACCTCTCTGCAGACAATGGCAAACCTCAGAGAGTAAAAAACTGCCATGAAAAGCTTCTTGAGAACATAAGCCATTCGGAGTCGGCGTAAAACATGTAGGGCCAGTTCTCGATCATTTGTGTGCAAACATTTCACATCACACACAACACATTTGATCATAAGAAGCTCGGTCAAAGTCCTTTCAAGGGCTGAAATGGCCATTTCGTTTTTTTTTTTTTGAAATGATAATTTGTCGTACACAATTTTATGTAAGACTTTAGGGATGCATGATAATTTAGAAAGTGGTCTATAATTCTTAACGTATTGTTTTGCACCAGATTTATAGATAGGATCAATGAGATATTTTCCAGTTATTAATAAAATATCCCTCAGAAATTGATTTTTTAAAAATCATAAAAAGAGGATAGGCTAATGAAGGAGCGCAATTCTTTAAAACAATTTGAGCCAAACCGTCAGGACCCGCTGATGAGCTATTTTTGAGGTTAATTAGAACAGATTTATTGTCAGACGGGGAAAATAATAGGTCGCCAAGATCCAAAATGGAATCGAAAGGGATACAAGGATTCACAGAATTCGAATTAGTAATAGGGGAGTAGACAGATTTAAAGTAATCAGCGAAAAAATTACAGATAGATGGAATACTATCAGAGGAGAAACCAAGATAACACATAAAATTACGTAGACCATTAGTTTTTCTTTTATTGTTAATAAACGTCCAAAAATATTTACTATTGTGCTTGATGGTAAGTTCAGTAGAGTTAATGTAGGAGTTATAAAGAAATTTGTTAATATATTGTTAACTAGCTTATACCCGGCGCGCTTCGCTGCGCTCAGCGCTTATCACCTGAAAGAGGGCGTAGCTTTAGTGAAGCCATGCTTTTATAGTAAGTAAGTTCGTACCGAGTTTAATTGATGTGTGACTTATTTCGAAAGCTATACCGAAAATTTTGGGTGTGGAAACGTACCACGCCCCTCGTCCAACCTCCATAAAATGTTACCTGTGGAACGGCATGTGTAAATTGAGGTCGAATACTGAATTCCGAAGCTGTGCGACCTATAATTCCAAAACTGTTCGAAACCGAAAATTTTAGGTGCCAGACTTCACAGGAACCCTCTCAACGCTTTGGTATAAAAATTGGCTTAGCGGTTGCGAAGTCTTTACGTGATATACACATAAACCCACACACGTATATACATTAAGTCGCCTCACGCTCTTTAGGAAAAAAAATTGTTCAGTCTCGTTCTTCAAAATAATCCATAGCTTATGTTATGATAATCCCCAAAATATTTCGACTAAAAATATTGGCTGGTCTGGTAGTTAGAAAAAAACAAACGGCCAGAAATAAGAGTAATGAAAAAATTTTTGTATAAAAAAATCTTAAATTTTTTCCGTTGGACCAAAGATAATGCGGATTTTTATGGATTGTTTTAACTTTTTCATATTATTTTCACTAAAATTCAAACGAATCCTTTCCTATACAACTTTTAGTCAAATAAATTGTACAATGTAAAAAATGTGTAAATTTTTTTGTAATTTCATTCAATTTAGTTATTCACTTTACACTATATTTTATCATCAATATATAATTTATTTGACTAAAAGTAACATGGCAAAACAAAAAAAAATTTTAATTTGAATTTAAGTAAAAAAAATACTAAAAAAAAAGTTAAAAAATTAATAAAAATCTGCATTATCTCTGGTCCGACTGTAAACATTTAAAATAGTCGGAGTCGGCGTAAAACTTGTAGATCCAGTTCTCGATCATTTGTTCACAACACGCACGCATAAGAAGCTCGGTCAAATTCTTTTCAAGGGCTGAAATGGCCATTTCGATTTTGTTTTTTTTTATTCCAAGCCGTTCCAACTCACGGATGGCTATCGCTACAGTCGAAATATTTGGAGGATCATAATAACATAAAGCATTATTTTGAGGAACCGACCCGAACACATTTTTTTTATGATGAGCCTTAGTATATATACACACATTTTTTACAGATAGATAGATGAGCAGAAAAAGTAGGCATGGCAACATTTATATATATAGTGACCGCCACTTGGTCCCATTGCACGTACATACCAAGTTTTACTATCAAAACATTCACATCTCAGGAATTAAAATTATTTCTAACCGGTAGCCCTGGCAGCTAGTGCTTACTTAGTTATAATTTTTAAATTGTAATTAACTATAGTATATTAATAAATAAGTAAATAAATTAATTATATAAAAATTATTTCTGAAGAATGGGCACAGATATAGTGCTACCATGCACATGTTTTGCAAAGCTGTCGAGAGTAAGCGTATGAACTTAATTACCAAATTTTGATTTATAGAAGTTCTATTAATTTGTGGGTAAAAAAGCCAATTGGCGGCCGTGGCGTAGTGGGTAGAGTGTGTGGCCCATACGCGAGAGAACTCTGGTTCAAATCCCACCTGACACGGAAGTTTTTCAATTGAATTAATTTTTCTGTTCTGCCGTCACCTCTCTGCAGACAATGGCAAACCTCAGAGAATAAAAACTGCCATGAAAAGCTTTTTGAAAACAAAAGCCGTTCGGAGTCGGCATAAAACATGTAGGTCCAGTTCTCGATTGTTTGTGTTCAAACATTCCACAACACGCGCAACACATTTGATCATAAGAAACTCGGTCAAAGTGCTTTCAAGGGCTGACATTGGCCATTTCGTTTTGTTTTTTTTTTTGTGACAAATTTTATATATACTATATATATTGACTGCCACTTAGAGCACCTCCATATCAAGTGTTACTATCAAAACGTGTACAACTCAGGAATAAGCATGATTTCGAAAAAGTGGGCGTTGATATGTTGCGACCACGCCCATATTTTAACAGTTGCCGACAGTAACCATACGAACTAAATTACCAAATCTTAGTCTTCTACGGCAGAAGCCGTCTGATATAAAGCATTTTTACTGATTTGTGGGCGGTAAAAGTGGGCGTGACAACGTTTATATTTACGAAGTGACTGTCACTTGTATCCATTGCACCTGTATACCAAGATTCACTAGCAAAACTTGAACATCTCAGGAATTAAAATGATTGATGAAAAGTGGGCGTAGATATAGTGTGACCACGGCCATTTTTTGTACAGTCACCGAAAGTAACCATTTGAACAAAATTACCAAATTTTAGTTTTATATGATTAAAATCGTCTGATATATAGCATTTTTTTTGGTTTGTGGGCGATAGAGCCAATTTGGGTTGTATGGGAGGTACCACGCCCCCTTGTCCAATCCACACCAAACTTCACAGGAACACTTCCAGAATGTTGCTTCAGTATCCCTAAAAATTTCATAAAGTTTGTTTCGGTGGTTTCGGTAGTCTGCGTGATATACACACATACCCACATACATACATTCATTTTTATATATATAAAAATAAGATAGATAGATTAATTGTTAATGTAGGAGTTATAAAGAAATTTGTTAAGAGTGTCAAATTGAAGTTGAAGGGATAAGTAAATGGACTTTAGATCGCTATTAGAATTACTGCATCTATAATGTGTGAAAGCTTTGTTTTTCCTATTCTTAAGGTTAGTTAGTCTTTTATTAAACCAAGGAGGGTTGTTATTTTTAGAGATCTTAGAGCGAGGGACAAATCTATTCACCGAATCATTTAAGATGGATATATAATTATCATAATCAACCGATAAGTCTGAGCTATCAAGGACATAATTCCACGATATCGAAGACAACATCACGTTCATCGCATTAAAATCAGCATTTTTATAGTTTAACGAGAAGTTCTCGTTAGTGACCAGTTTTTGGTATTGATAAGAAGAAAATTCAACTAAAATGGGTTTATGGTGGTAGGTACCATGAAACAAATGTGAGATAGGAGATTCTAAGGAAAAATCAAATTCCTTATCTACAAAAACAAGATCAAGAATTCGATTAAGGCCATTAGAAATATCATTTATTTGTGCCAAGTCATGACGGCTGAAAAAGTCTACTAAAAGGTTTTCAATTATACCATGTTTGCCAATTATACCAAACGGGAGAACGCAAGATCCATCACAGTCAGGCTTCTAAATAATATTCCCCAGGTTAAAATCACCATCGAATACATGTTGAAAACTTGAAAGATTATCAAGAACGAAACGGCAACTTTCGAAATGAGCATTGTAGATCTCCTGGGAGCTTCTAGGTGGAATATAGCTCGCTATAATAAAAAGTTCAAATGAACGATCCACAAAGAGTTTAATGATAATCTAATCCATGTCAAACCGGCAGAGCAATATTATTATGAGGAGGAACTACCTGGTTACAGGAGAGTGAGTTTTTTATCGCAATAAGAACTCCACCTCCGCGAGAAAGCCCTGATGTTAAAGAACAGCGATCCTTACGGAACACATTGTACGAAAAGCCATTGAATATTTCAGAAGTAAGATGGCTGTCAGACCAAGTTGGCCAAGTTTCTGTGAAAATTATAATATCATAATCTAAACCACATGAGGACACAAAAAACTTATTAATTTTAGTTCTCATGCCTCCAATATTCTGATAATATAAAGAATACCTATGACTAGATCCCGTCAGTTTTTTGGAGTAGAAGTCGTGTTGAGTAATGAGCTTCGAAAAGGTAACCCACGTCTAGGGCGAGGTATGAATTCATGTACCATTGTACCAGGTGGCCAAAAACTAGCCGATACTAAAGATGTGTAGTCCAAATTATCGACTAATAGTTTGAAGGATGATATCTCACGAGACATGTTGGCGGAAAGTTTGTAGCAGATGATAGGTGTTGCTGGTTGAATTTTGAGGTTAAAAATGACATGACATCATTCACAGACGTAGATGCAGCCAATCTGGAGATGAATATAGATTTGCGTAACGGTCTTTGCACAACGATCAGGTTGGCAGCAGGTAACGCAGAGGTTGGAGTCAAAAAACTGGTAGCAGCAGGTTGTAATACTGGTTGTTTCAAGCTGAAATTGTTCATGAGCGCTGATCACAGAGGCAGCATTAGCCGAATTTAGCATAATTGAAGGAATTTGATGCTTCGCAGACAATCTCGGTGTTAAATCGTTACAGGAAGATTCCATGCTAGAGCCAACAGGCAGTGCAGAAGTTGCAGACGGAAGACTGGTAGCAGCAGATTGAGTTGTAGAAGCGATATTAATTGTATTTTCAATAGAGCCGGTACTCACAGGTGGTTCAGATGGAGTCAAAAACAGAGTCTGTGAAGACTCAGATGAAGACTGAGTAACAAGTGCTGATGATGATGATGAAGATAATGATGATGATGATGATGATGATGATGATGATGATGACGATGATGATGATGATGATGATGATGAAGATTTTGCAGATGCTCGAGTTGTTCTAGACGAGTAGTTAGCCTTACCAGACGCGGAATTAGCTGGTCTGAACGTGGGTCTGGTGAAGTTGGAGTCTTTAATGAATTGCTTCGGTGCAGCGTCGCGATCAAGCTATTTCTGAAGCGAATGATGGCAGGTGATGAAAAGTGGTTCGCTTACGACATAGTCAAGCGAAAACGGTCGTGGTCGAATCGCTGTAAGCCGCCGCAAACGGTGACCACGCCGAGGTTGACGGTCAGAAAGGTTTTGCTGTATGTTTGATGGGATTGCCTCGGAATCATCTACTATAAGCTGCTCCCCTAAGGCCAAACTCTTAATTTGGACCTGTACTGCCAACAATTGGTGCGTCTCAAGGAAATAATCGCCCAGAAGCGGACAGATTTGAACAATAATAGAAGAATTGTATTCCACCAGAACAACGTCAGACCACACACATCGATAGTAACTGGCCAGAAGTTCCGGGAGCTTGTTTGGAAAGTTCTTAAACATCCATCTTATAGTCCGAACCTGGCACCATGTGATTACTACTTGTTCCTGACTATTTCGAATGATTTTGCTGGTAAAACATTCACCTCATGAGACGCTTGTGAAAATCGACCGTCCCAGTTTTTTGCCCATATTAACAAAAGTTCTATAAGAGACTTAATGAAATTACCTTCAAAATGGCAACAAGTTATCGAACAAAACGTTGCATATTTGAACTAAATCGGATCATTCCAACTATGCTCTAACTATAAAGCCTTCAATTTTATACAAAAAAATATTGAATTTCTTTTTACTACAGCTGATATATGACCATACGTATGGTAATGCTTTTATTGCAAATTCCTCTTGAGCTTTTCTAACTAACCTTGCTTGTAGGGTTAAGTAAGTGGTTTCAAACAATTACATCAACGCTAACACGTTCTCTTCATAAACAATACCTAGTTCAACTAATGCAGGTCAAGTTAACTGCTGTCTAGACCGAGAGGTATACAATTTAATGTTTTCATTAAATAAGGTTGAAAGCAAAACTAACAACTGCACTCGCTCGGGTATTATTTACCTCCTCACAATTCATTAGAAAGTGTGCAAAGTTCTGTTTATTTTTTTCAAACTATGTTTTTTTTTACACTCATTACCTCAACCACTAGCTTAATGACTTTCAATTTCAGCTTATAAGATTGTGTTTTTTTTTTTAAATAATTATTTTTAAATGCCAAAAACAATGCTTAAACTTTATTTCTACTCTACTTCATATATATTAAAGTTTAAATACTGCTTTATGCGCCATTAAAAATAAATTCAAAAGAGTTTGAAGTGCTTTGCAAAATGGCGTCAATCTTAATCAGGAACGCGCATAATAAAAGCAGCAAATAAAATACCAACCCCAACACGTATCCCTTGCCCTATATATGAGTGTACGTACGTACAACTCAACTACATAACGTTTTCTCAGCACTTTTAATGCCTTAATGCATACTTTTATAAATATACCTACCTACATATGTACGCGTTTTAAACGGCGTCAGACAGATCTCCCTTCATATGCATTCGACTGAACATGCGCACTATTGTTCTTCTACTATGGAGGGCGCTTTGCGTCATTAGTTTCGTCTCTTTTTGGCATACAAAAAGAATGAATATGTTCAAATGAGCATTCCATCGTACTGTATTTATGTGGGTATATAAAAAAAAAAAACAACAATAAAAGTTTACCGGCTTTTTCTCAAAGTCTACAAGGAAAGTACGCCAAAGTACTGTAAATTATAGGGTAAATTCTTATAGTCGAAACTAATACGTATTATAATATAAAAATATAAAATAATAACGGAAAACAAAACAGTTTTAAAAACAAGTTTAATTCAAAACTGAACCGAATTAGACGTAATTAATTTTAATTTTGTTTTCAGTAGGGTCTACAGAATAGATCTCTAGAAAATAAGACCCCAAAATAAAAATCAATTAAGGCCAACAAAA
This sequence comes from Coremacera marginata, assembly GCA_914767935.1. NCBI lineage: Eukaryota > Metazoa > Arthropoda > Insecta > Diptera > Sciomyzidae > Coremacera > Coremacera marginata. The sequence continues at coordinate 12,073,073 of OU612043.1, read as the reverse complement.
TGAGGTTTAATTTAATAATTAAATAAAACCCCAGTATCTTAAAAAAACACTAAAAAAATCATATAACTCCCAAAAAATTGTATCGAAATCATATCAGAAATTAAATAAAACTTCAAAAAATTTAACAGGTTTTGTTCTGGAAGTTGTATTATACAGGGTGTCCCGCAATCGACTGCAACTATTTACGGAGCTGAAAGGTTATGACGAGCTGAGCAAAAAGTCGTATGGGAGGGGAGGGGGAGGGGCATATTTTCACATTCTTAGGAGCTACAGGGTTAATTAATATTTCACGAGTTTGGTTTACGTTATTGTTTCTAGCAGAAAACCTAACCTACATAAAACTTATTTTGATAGCTCATTTTGAAGGCAATCACCTTTCCAACGGTATATCAACAAACCCCACCAACTTAACCGTTACCGAACTGTGCTCGTGTGAAGATGAAATTAATCGATAGAATTAATCGAATTAATTCAATTGAAAAAACTCAGGTCAGAGTCAGGTGGGATTCGAACCAGGGTTCTCTGGCGTATGGGCCACACACTCTACCCACTTCGCCACGGCCGCCACATATACAAATATGTATATCTTTTTAAAATGTCTGTTTTTATTACTTTACTTAAGTAAAACTCCGACAGGTTAGCAACTTAGTTGCGTCTGAATGTCCACAGCCAGGATAAAGGAGGATGGTTGTTTGTAGGATACGTCCTGCAAACGTAAAACCTGATAGGGCCAACCAAGAGCTCGGGGTGGCGCCCTTCTTGGTAGCAGATCATATTCGGCATATCGATATGAAACAAGCCTGCGAAGGTATAGCAATTGACCTTAAAACTTGTTAGCACGGAGACAGTGTTAACCCGTCAAATGGGGTATACCCTATCTATCCACCGCACTGAGACCTTAAATCGGCTGGAAAAATTGGATGTGTAGTGTTTCGGCATGCGTGCTATAAATGTGTCGACGCTCTGGCTTTCCTAGTGGATTGCTTGTCGACGTTTTGACTCGCACCCTCAAACTGGCACGGCAGTCACTGAGGGAAGTGTAGAAATGGGTTGTGAAACTTGGGTTCTCATACTGAGCACGGCAGTCCCTGAGAACAGTGGCCTATACTCTGTCTGGATGTTGAAATCCGGACTGCCAGAGTAAGAGTGGCAATTGCAAAGGTCCTCCAAAGTAGCTTTCAGACATGTTCAATAGTTTGCAGTTGAGCCGCCAGCTGGGAATTATTAAAATAGCCCTTTCAGTGCTCATTGAGCCAAGTCATGCATAAGAATGCACTTTTTCATAATTGCATTTGTGTATTTTTGGTCTTTTTGCGGGGATGTTGTGGATTCTCATTGACGGGATCGAGTTGCCCAGATGACTGTCGTAGGCTGGCCCTTCGGGTAGTCTCGTACTGGTTGTGGTTGTGTGAATGCTACACAGGTCTAGATTGACCGGCGGGGTCGCGCAGTGGTACGACCAGGCTGGCATATCTGTCTTAATATGCAAGAGATTGGGTAGGTCTCGTCTTCACCAGTAGATGGATTGTAAGTACGTCACTACTGAAGTCTAAACTGGTACTGCTATTACGGGCAGTATGTAATTTATTGCATAATGCTCCTAATCAGCAGGACACTGGGTGATGCTTTGTGTTTGTGGAACAGCTTCCATGTTCGTGTTGCTACACCGGATGCCCCGTATGTTTTACTAGTTAAAACATAAACGGGTCCGTGTTGTACTACAACACATAAGTTCTGGTTGTCTTTTTCATGAACTATTACCTTAGGTCTGGAAGACCCAAGTACTTAAGCCTTGCGGCAGGCGTACTTGTCAAACCGGATTCTAATTCACTTAAGTAAATACTTGTAGTCCTGCTTAAAATCGAGCCATTAAATCAATTTAGTATGTTTAGAATTAGAATAAATAAAATGCCATTGAGAAATTTAAAAAGTTCTTAGGCGTTCAGAAATCCCTGTAGAAAATGCAAAAACAAAACCAAATATTTTTTGCTTCAGTAAACATCTATTGAAATAGGTGCGTTCAATGTTGTATCTGTATTTACGTCCAAGCTGTACGCCTTTGTATTTTTGTTGTTTCTTTTATATAGGGGAAAAAAGTTGTTTTAAATTAAAACCCTTTAAACATTAATTTTAAAGGGTAAAAATAGTGTTAAATTCTTGTGCTCACGTATTATATAGGTTGAGGGGGTAAGTGTGCCAAGGGGTAATGTGTAACACGGCGATTTTTCATACAAAATGTTAACATGAGTGAATAAACAATTGTGATATGTTGCTTTTGACAGTATCTAGTTTTTCAAAGGCGTTGGAAGTAGGCAGACATACATTTCATTAGAGTTCTTAAAAAGCGTGAAAAATGTTTACTGAAATGTTTTTTTTTTTAAATTACAACATAAAGCGTTTCTAATGAAATCTTCTTCAGATTTTACAAGTTAACAGATGAATAATATGGTATTGTTTTAAATATAACAAAAGATTTAAGTATTTTTTTTTGCAATTATAAAGCTACTCATATATTCTATTGAAGTTAACGATCAGTTTTTTTTTTATTTCAACGTATGTATGTGTGTGGGCATTGAGAATCAGATAGATTTACGAGATATTGCTATTATTTCATTAAATTCGTATCATTCTGCTTTTACTAAACATAAAAAGTCAAAATGAACATAAAAAATTAAAGTTCTTGTTCTTTAAACCAACATTTTGTTGGTGTTACACATGAACCCATCGATTGGAAGAAGACCAAAAAAACCACATTTGAAATTTTTGTTCTACTGCATTCATTTCTCAAAATATTCAACAGCCATGAAAACATTCACTTCGAATTGGTTCTTCTGCAAGGGAAATGCCTTTAAACCAATCAAAAATTTGATCAAATAAAAACGTGTTACACATCAGCCCAATTCAGCCTATAGATTTCACATCATTTCCACATCACCATAAAGAGTTTATAAAATTCTACTGCATAGCTTAAATAAATTTCTTCTGACTACTTTGGTACTTTTACCCTATCTTTAGACTATCTCTAAATAAAGTAACGAAAAGCAACAATTGCTCATAAAGTGGACACCCACTCCATTCATCAACATATCAAAAAGGAAAAAATGGCAAATACCCGCCATGGCATTGTTGTAAATACTACATACATACATTCTGCTGGTATACATTCGTACATACCAGCAAAAACCGATACGGCGGCGTTGCATCAAAGAGCAGGATCTGCAAAAAAATCAAGAGGATTTCTTGACGAAAGTCGAAATAATGGTCCTCTAACTTTTCTGTCTGGACGCATAAACTTGTTTTTCCATATCCAGCGTATCGCTCGGTTGTCGTGCTGCATCTTATGTTCAATTGTGCTAAAAGTGTTTCTCCTAAAATCGTAGTTATAGTTTTTGTGAATATAAAATCACACTTAGTCTCATTTTAAAGTTAATTAATATCGTATCAACGTTTCGACTGATGTCAACGCCATTTGAATGAATTGAAGAAGTGTCATATCCTGGCTTAGCTGATAATCCCAGAAGAGCCCTCAATAAGTGTCATTGTGTGACCTATTATTACGGCTTTTGTTCGAATTGTCGTTTAACCTCTGACAACAGAACTTGTTGATCTGTCGCGTGTTTCAGGTAAGATTTTTCAAGGTGCATAAATAAGTATTATGTATGTAGACAATTAGCTACGGAGTTGTTTGCTTTTGCAGTCTTGTCTGAAATTAAAAGACGGGAATTCGCGCTTAAAAAGTTGATTTTTTTTTGTTGTTTTTTGTTTTATCATCAAAAGATGTGTTGCTTGATTTTTAATCAATAAACTCTAGTTTCCAGTTTTATTTATAATAGTTATCAATCGCTTGCATTGTTCTACTTTTATAAAGAAAATCTTGAGTTCGTTAACTTGAGTTAAATTAATTGTTTGCTTGCAGTTTCAATAACAGCACAATTCGGTACTCTTGTAATCGTCGGCTGTACACATCACTCAGCTGCCAAAATAATCCAGCTCGCCCTCTTGTTACGAAGGGATTTAATAAGTGAAGCGTAAAATATTAATACCGCTAACAATGAGTTTTTTTCAATTATCTTCTATCATCATCTGTCGGTTATGTTGTGTTCATAAATATTTGTGCTGATCCTTCACATTTTGTATCGCATTTCACTTGTGTATCTAACATTATTAGTTTTGAATTAGGTTTCTTTTTATTGTAATATATTCTGAGATGATTTTTTTTTCTCTTCTGTGCTATTTAAATTATGCAATCATCTTGTACACGGCTTATATCCAGGAATTACTCTACATTTCTTTTCGTCTTGTTTTATTTCTTTAATGTGTGTCTCTTTTTCGTATATTTTTTTTTTTTTAATTAATATGATGGTGTGGCCAAATTAAAGAAAAACTAGTAAAGAATGGAGCTTCGGCAGGTTACCGAAGCTAAAATTCTTCCCCGTAGCCGTATTGAAGTATATTCGAAGTCTTTAGCTGTCTATAAAATGTTTATGCACAGTTAAAAATCTTGGACTAAATTTTAGTAAATCCTATACTGTATACAGGGTGTCCCGCAATTGAGTGCAACTATTTACGGAGCTGAAAGTTTATGTCGAGCTGAGCAAAAAATCGTGTGGGAGGAGGGGATCTATTTTCACATTCTTAGGAGCTACAGGGTTAATTAATATTTCACGACTTTGGCTTACGTTATTCTTTCTAGCAAAAAAACTAACTTATATAAAACTTATTTTGATAGCTCATTATAAAGGCAATAAAAACACCTTTCTAACTGCATATCAACAAGCCCCACCAACTTAACCGTTACCGAGTTGTGCTCGTGTGAAGATGAAATCAATCGGTTGAAATTACCAAATTTCAACTTTGAGTGCAAATTTCTCAGAATTTTGCGTAATAAATGAAATTTTTTTTAGGATAAATTTTGTAATTTATTCAATTTTCTTTTCAATGACACCAAATCTTTAAAAATAAAAAAGTTGGCTGTCAAAAAATAAACTGATTTGTCAGTATTTATCATTATTTTCTAATAAGTATAATTTTTTTAGTACAGCCAATTTTGTTATTTTTAAAGATATGTTTATGTTTTTGGTGTCATTGAAAAGAAAATTGAATAGATTACAAAATTGATCTAAAAAAAAAATGTCATTTATTACGTAAAATTCTGAGAAATATCCACTCAAAGTTGATATTTGGTAATTTCAACCCATTGATTTCATCTTCACACAATAACAGCTCGGTAACGGTTAAGCTGGTGGGGTTTGTTGATATACCGTTGGAAAGGTGATTTCATTGCCTTGAGCTATCAAAATAACTCTTATGCAAGTTAGTTTTTCTTCTAGAAACAATAACGTGAATCAAAGTCGTGAAATATTAATTAACCCTGTAGCTCCTAAAAATGTGAAACTAGACCCCCCCCTTCCTCCCCCTCACCCTTGCTCCCATACGATTTTTTGCTCAGCTCGACATAAACTTTCAGCTCCGTAAACAGTTGCATTCAATTGCGGGACCCCCTGTATATTTTCATAGTGTAACTTTTTAGGCTAAAATAATTTATATTATTATGATAATATTATTGATCTTTACTTAAATTCAACATATATCTTTCTATGCATCTTTATGTTGTTATCTCAACTGTCATAGCGGCATGCAAAAGATTAAATCTTATATGTCAACAATTGGTGTTAAATAAATAACAATAAACAATAAGCAGCAATAACGCTTCGTTTTATTTTACCCTTAGCTGCCACATAGAGTATTTGTAGACTTCTCATTATGCTAAAGAATAGATGTGCAAAATTTGATTGGCTTGTGCAAATTCATGCCAACAATGTAAAATAATTTCGTTTAAAATTAAAGTGGCACTCCCTCCCCCCTCCCCTCCCCCTTCAGTTCCGCCCAATTTTGTATACTACGACTGCTCTTTATTTAAAAAAATATGGAAAATTTGAAAGTAGTCGGACAAACGGTATAGAAAGATTTTGATTTTAATTAAAGTGGCACGCCCCTGTCTATTTTTGCCCAAATTTAGACTAATCACTGCTCATTAATCCAAAGAATATATTGCAAAATTTGGTTGAAGTCCGGGAAAACAGTGTAGAAGGAGTTCAATTCGAATTAAATTCACACGCCCCTTGTCTAATCCCACCCACTTTTGTAGGCTTAAAACTTCTCATTTTACTAAAAAATATATATGTAAGATATTTGGTGGGAATCGGAGAAAACGGTGTAGATGGAGCTAGTTTAAAAATAAATGGCCACGCCCCCTGTCTAGTACCGCCCATTTTTATAAACTAAAGATTGCTTAAAATTACCAAGGATTATGTGTGCAAAATTTGGTTGAAATCAGACACACGGTGTAACAGAAGTTCGATTAAAAGTAAAATGCCACACCCTCTTTTCTATTCTAAAGACTCTACATTTTACTGAAGAATATATGTAAGGGTTTGATAAACGATGTGGGTGGTACTTGGGTACATACAGACACGATGTATTTTTTTTTTTATATTTTAGAAAGTTTTTCTATTTTGATGACGCCACTTTGTATGGGAGGTAGGCGTGGTTTTCATCCGATTTTGCCAAAAATCATAATGATGGTCTGTCTATATTATATATCAACGCCTATGTGCAAAATTTCAAAACATTTCTGTAATATGAGCAGATTTTTAAGGAATTTTACGGTTAATATAAAGCCACTTTGTGTGCGGGGAGTTAGGCGTGGTTTTTAGTCGATTTTTCCAAATTTGATAGTCAGCATTTATATTGAAGATCAAAGCATTTTATTAATTTTTGTGGATTTTTGTGGAACGGAATGACAAAGTTAATATACCCCTTACGCAGTACGTGTTGGGGTATAAAAATGCAGCAGTTAAGGGTTAATTAAATTTTTAACAATCATCAATTGCCTTAAAAAATAAAGAAAACCTTCATTAATTAAACAGTTTACTTGCTAATTTCTTTTATTTTTTATTTTTTCAGTTTTTTATCTTAGCTTAGTTTTTATCTTAAAATGAAAACAAAAAATCTTTCTCTTAAAATAAAAGTGACGAAAAGGACTAAATAACGCGTTAAGCAATAAAAAGTGTTGAATCTTTTTTTTGCCTTTTTATATTTTTGTTTTCGTTATAATCCTATTCAATGAAAAATCCTTGGTTTATATTTTTGTATTAAAAACATCAAACGTTTTACATGATTCTTTCTTTTTTTTGTTTGAAACAAAAGCTTTTCCTTCATGTGTCCTTTTCCGCCATCTTTTCACTTAGAACAAAGCCATTAGTGAGTGATTCTGTGTTACCACATTACGAATGGAAATTATGGAATGCATACTTGGTATACGATGTACGTATGAGAAGATGAAAGGATTGAAGATGGGCTAACGTCAACCAAACAATGTCCTTTGAAAAAAATCGCATTAAAGGATGCTTTCTAAGGCAGATAATAAAGCTTTGGCCGGGAACTGTAAGCCTTAGGCTTTTTATCTTCTAAATCTATGCCAACATGGATATAAACATACAGCAAAAAAACTATTAATGATACATTCTGCGATAGGCCCGTAGACACGGAGGGGATGTTTCGGGGTTCAAACCCCGCATACGGTCCAAAAAAGGATAAAAAAAATAAAACAAATGATGCTTTTAAAATAAGAATTTTATATTTTCATTTTGAAAAAAATTTAGATAATTATGTAAATTTACTTAAAGAAACAAAAGTTTTTGTTTTTAATGCAAATTTAGAAAAATTCACTTGAGCAATGAAAAATTGTTTGAACAAAGGAAAGTTTAACTTTGCTTATTAAGGTTACAATCATATGTAAATTAAATATAAAAATTGATAACAAATTACACCTCGACCGAATATAATTTTATAAATAGTAGAATATTATGTTTTCATTTTTTATTTAACGAATAATCTAGTGCCACCAACTTGGTGCAACCAAACTCTGTCGTAAAATAAAACAAGCGGAGCAGAAAGAAATAAAAAAACCGAACTTAACAGAAGGTAAAGCAAGAAGAATCAATTTATTTGATATTGTTTCAGTTGCACAGAATAACAGTGTTGCCACTTAAGTGAAACTACTTTTTTAAGTTATGATTACAATATCCCCACTACAACGAAAAAATACTAGTTGACAACCTGTTGATCGTCTTTGTCAAAATATCTGCTATCATTTTGCCAGTTTCTATTTACTTCGGAATGACGTTGCCTTCATTGATCTGATTCCTACACCGAGAAAATTGAACGCCTTAAAATCAAAGAAAAAAAGTTCTTGTAAAACTGTAACCAAAATATCTTTTCCACAATAAAAAAATCGTTGCAATAATGATTTATTCTTTAACTATGCAAGTGCTGCATCATTGGAACAAAAGACTGAAGTTCTTTGAAGCTAAATCAATGAAACAATCTTTGTTCTGAAGATAAAATATTTACTATAACGATTTAATTCTTTGTTAACAAGAAATTGAAAAGAGAATGAAAAATCAACAACTTTTCTTTGTTTTTTTGAGAGTAAGCTTCATTGTTTCAAAGACAAAGTTTGTTACTTTAAAGAGTATAAGATGTATAAAGGAGTATAAGAAAATCGTGTGCAAGTACCAACATTGAATTGTAATTGTTAAAAAACATACCTTAATTTTCACACCAGTAAATTTTTTTACATTTCATCAACAAGAAGAAAAAAAAAATTCTTTTCCCGCCGTGCCGAATTGAACTTGGAATTTTTGGTGCCATTCCATCGCTCTACCCACTGTTCCAATCAGCCTTGCTACTGTTTACTGACATAACTGCAGCTATGTTAACAGATGCTGTATTAACAGATACAGTATGCCACAGTATTCTGTTGATAGCTGTACAACAAAAGTCTATTAATAGATTATTGTGTTATGCTGCGGCGTAGCTTCAGTTGTAATCAATATTGAATCAATCACTCTGCGTAGTGTAGTGACTTCATACACAATAGTATCGGTTGGTGTGGGTTCGCATCTCAACGGCATGCGAAGGTAAGATTTTTGTATATGATATTTAATTTAATTTAATTAAATGTTCTTGTTATAATAGACGTCAAGCAGCAAGAAAAGCCGAGAAGTCATTAATTTCTAAGAAAAAAACGGTGTTATAAAAGAAAAATTTGTGTTATTGCCGATTTCAGTCAAGCAAATCACAGAACGAGAGGCGGCAGCTTAAAAAAAAAAGAAAATAAAAAACCAAAACCCGAAAAAAAGTAATATTTTTAAAATTCAATTTTTTTTTTAAAAAAGTAGTGTATAAAAATTACCAAATACTCAAATAATCACCCAATAATTTATCACCCAATTAAAGATTGGCAAGTAAACATGTAAAACTTAGGCGTTTTGATAAAGTACTTGGGAGGCTGAAATACTGCCAAAGCCATCTTATAAATTATACTAGGTTTTTTTTTCAATTTAACATAAGCTTTTTTCTCGGTGTAGCTTAGACAAACTACCTTAGCTTGAAGCACCGAAAAATAAAAACATAAGAAAAAAATAAACCACACAGGAATTTCGAGCAATTTTCGAGCTCTTCTATTGGGTTGGCAACTAAGTAATTGCGGATTTCACTCATAGATGGCTTTAGTTGAATTTTTAGGTTTGCTGACGTAATCGAAATGTCAAACACATTTTGTTATTTGATAGTTGGTACTTCAACTGTCAATCAGTAAAAAAATGTTTTTGATCGGTTGTGTAGTTTTTGTTTGGCGTCTGTTGGAAAATGGAAAATCAAAACGAACATTTTCGTCATATTTTGCTTTTTTATTTCCGGAAAGGAAAAAACATATCACAAGCTCACAAAAAGTTATGTGCTGTTTATGGTGACGAAGCTTTAAAAGAACGGCAGTGTCAAAATTGGTTTGCCAAATTTCGTTCTGGTGATTTTTCACTCAAAGATGAAAAACGCTCTGGTCGTCCAGTTGAAGTTGATGACGACCAAACCAAAGCAATAATCGATTCGGATCGTCACAGTACAACAGGTGAGATTGCAGAGAAGCTTCATGTATCACATACATGCATTGAAAATCGCTTAAAACAACTTTGCTATGTACGAAAACTCGATATATGGGTTCCTCATGAACTGAAAGAAAATCATTTAACACAACGCATTAACATGTGCGATTTGTTAAAAAATCGTAATGAAAATGATCCATTTTTAAAACGATTGATAACTGGTGATGAAAAATGGGTTGTTTACAACAATGTCAATCGGAAAAAATCGTGGAGCAAGCCAGGTGAACCAGCTCAAACAACATCAAAAGCTGATATTCATCAAAAGAAAGTTGTTATCAGTTTGGTAGAATTACAAAGGAATTGTCTACTTTGAACTTTTACCACCCAACCAAACGATAAATTCAGATGTCTACAATGAACAACTAACAAAATTGAGCAATGCAGTTGAAGAAAAGCGGCCCAAATTGACAAATCGAAAAGGTGTCGTATTCCACCATGACAATGCAAGGCCACACACATTTTTGGTTACTCGGCAAAAATTATTGAAGCTTGGTTGGGATGTTTTGCCACATCCACCATATAGTCCTGACCTTGCACCATCTGATTACTTTTTATTTCGATCTTTGCAAAACTCCTTCAATGGTAAAAATTTCAATAATAATGATGATGTCAAATCGTACCTGGTTCAGTTTTTTGCTGATATAATCCAAAAGTTTTATGAACGTGGAATTATGATTATGGAAAATTGTTTTTTATTTTCTAAAAAAAAATCCGCAATTACTTAGTTGCCAACCTGATAGTAAGGATGGAGCTTCGGCAGGGTAACGAAGCTAAAATACCTCCCGCGGCTATATTAAAGGATATTCGAAGTCTTTAGCCACGACGTACACGACGACATTCAGTTTTATATATTAAGGAGGGACATGACATTCGCGGCAGAGAAAACAGACCTTTTTTCAAAATGCATAACTCAGTCAAAAACAAACATTTTTCCAAAAATTTTTTTTATTATTGTAGAGAATTGAACAAATTACAAGAAAAAATATTTCAAAAAAATATCTTTTTCACTCCAACATGGTTTTATAGAGCTCCAAACTGGCGGCAGAGAAAAAACGGCGCCTCGTGGTTGCAGCGCTGGGAGTTGCAAAAATTGTCCGATCTGGAAAAAAATTACTTTTTTAAATTGTAACAAAATTGGTTATCGCATGACACGAGCTTTTTTTTAATTTTTTTTCAATTTTTGGTGATGTTCCAAATTTGAAAGTGTGTTTTTTCGAAAAAAATATTGACTTTAAAAATTCATACAAAATCAAAAAAAATTTTAAAAAAACGCGTGTCATACGATAGCGAATCAAGTTTAAAAAAATACAAAAAAAAAAAAAAAATTTCGTCAAAAAATGAACCCGCTAGTGCCGCAACCAGTATGAAAAACATGGTTTCGAGATAAACGCGTTCAAAGTTTGTGAACAAAGAAAAAAAAAGGTTAAAAATTAAAAATGCGCTCTCACTAATCCGGCTGTAACTATTGAACTCGTAGGAACTTTTCCATGAATATTTACTAAAATACAAAATTATTAAAAAAAAGTCGATTTCAAAAAACTGCCAATTCATGTCCCCCCTTAACGCAACTTTTCCTATTTTGATGACGTCACTTTGTATGGGAGGTAGGCGTGGTTTTGATCCGATCTTGCCATATATCATAGAGATGGTTCATATTATATATCAAAGCTAATGTGCAAAATTTCAAGACATTTCATTCATTTTTGTGGATTTTAAAGACATTTTACGGTTAATATAAAGTCACTTTGTATGGAAGGTAGGCGTGGTTTTCATCCGATTTGGCCCATTTTTGAATTTCATCGCGATAGCTTTAAAATTGCGGCTATAATTGTGTCGACAGACGGACACACGGAAATCTACTCAGATGATGCTGATCAAAAATATATATATTTTTCTATACCTGCCACGCCTCCTTCTTGGCGTTACAAACGGAATGACAAAGTTAATATACCCCTTACGCAGTACGCGTTGTGGTATAAAAAAATAAAAATAAAAAAGTAAAAAGGAACCATAAACCACCACGTCTACTTCGTTGGTTATGGGGAAAGCTGAGAGTGGTATACCCCTGTATTAAATTTAAATTCGAGAAGTTATAGGTACATACATGGTTGCACTATTAAAAGTCGTAAAAATAGAAAAAATAATGGTATGATTTGTCGGAAACAGAAGCAGGTACAGTTTAATTTCAAACAGCCTTATGAACTCCAATCGTAAACTAATCCAGCTGTAAAGTCCGTTTTTTATATCAATTTTGTCAAACCTAAACATGGTTGAAGCTCACTGTGCCTAATAATTTGACCATGCACTGTATCCTTCAGTAATTTTTTTTTTCTTGAACAAGTAAAATTCTTGAATATCAACAAGTTCTGCAAATTTTTTTTTAATCAAACAACTACTTGAACTTGCTTGCTCATCGTTAACATAGCCCATTAATTAAAAAAAAAAAAAAAACAAAACGAAAATCTGTGTAACTTTGTATCACTCTTAATGCTGATTACTTTCAAGTATTCAATAATGACTGCCATCCTGGTGTTTTAAAATTCATGATGCAGCTTTTTTGCTCTAATATTTTTGTCGCACAGTGCTTCAGTTTTACACTTTACACTGCAATTAAAAATTAAACGATTAGTTTTAAATATCTTATCTTCTTTAATTATAACATTTATTCCATCTCTACAAAACATTTTTTAACTTTAAAAAAAAATTAAGAGAAATTTTAAAAATGAGGCGACATTATTCACCATTAATATTGTAACCAAAATTTGCCAATGCAAAAGTAAACACACTAAATTTTACTCAATTCTGCTGATTCCAGACAGACAACTTTAATTTAAAATTTTGCGGGTTAAGAACTTACTGCTATGTCTACACAGAGTTAAAACTGAGTTTAGTTTTTAACGAGAATAAACTCTTGCATTAACAGTAAAAAAAAATGCAGAACTTAACTGAGAAAATATTCTGAGCTTAGAATAGCTCAATATAAGAAGTGCCTAAAAGTATGCACTAAACTATAATATCGAGCACAGCACGTTTTAAAAAAATTTTAAAAACTTGTTTTACGATGGTCGTTCAAAAAGTTTCTGCCCTAATATAGAACAATAAATTTTTTTGATGAAAATATTATTCAGATATTTCAAAACTATACAGGTGTCCCGCAATAAACAGAATATTTGCGGAAGTGGTCTCCATCTAAATATACTTAAAAAAAAGTGACAAGTCTAAAAAATAAGTCAACATTTTTGAACTGCCGAATGGAAATTCGATAAATCTGCCACTGAATGAAATGAAACAGTACATTCAAAAAGTCCATAGGATGACACATAGATGGCGTTACTAGATTTTTTCCATATGATTTTTATTTAGTACAACAACAATCTGACAATTGATTCGTGAGTTATAGCATTTTGTGTGCAAATATTGTTATTGAAAAAAAAAAAAATGAAAAAAAGTGAATTTCGAGTTTTGATAAAGCATTGCTTTTTGATGAAAAAAAATACAGTGGAAACCAAACAATGGCTTGATAAATATTATCCGGACTCTGCTCCATCGAGACAAATGGTAGAAAAGTGGATTGCTGAATTTAAACGTGTTCGTACCAGCACAAATGATGCAGAGCGCAGTGGACGCCCAAATAAGACTGTTATTCCACAAAACATCAAAAAATCCACAAATTGGTTATGAACGATCGCAAATTAAAAGTGCACGAGCTAGCTGACATTGTAAAGATATCAGATGGTAGTGTTTTTATCATTTTACACGAACATTTGGGTATGCGAAAACTCTGTGCAAAGTGGGTGCCGCGTGAGCTCACAGTCAACCAAAAACAACAACGAATTGATGCTTCAGAGGAGTGTTTGGCGCTGTTAAACCGCAATAAAATCGAATTTTATCGTCGATATGTGACAATGGATAAAACATGGCTTCACTATTACACACCAGAATCCAAAAGACAGACAACTGAGTGGACAGCAGTCGACGAACCGAATCCAAAGCGAGCAAAGACCCAAGAGTCGGCTTGTAAGGTGATGGCGTCTGTATTTAGGGATGCGAAAGTAATAATATTCATCGACTATCTCCAAAAAAAAAAAACCACCATCAAAACCGACTATTACTGTGCACTTGGATCGATTGAAGGCTGAAATCGCCAAGAAGCGACCACATTTGCAAAAGAAAAAGTGTTGTTTCACCAAGACAATGCACCGTGTCACAAATCGAGGAAAACTATTGCAAAATTGAATGAATTGGGCTTCGAATTGCTTACCCACCCACCGTATTCTCCAGATTTAGCCCTAAGCGACTTTTTCCTGTTTTCAGATCTCAAGAGAATGCTTGCTGGAAACAAATTCAAGTCCACAATTGACGAGAAAGAGAAATCGTACTATAAAAATGGTATCGAAAAGTTGGAAAATCGCTATACTCGTTGTATCGCTCTCGAAGACAACTATGTTGAATAATATTATCGAGTTTTATCAAAATTTTGTTTTTTTCTTACTTGTCCTACGAACTTATTAAATGACCTGTTAGAACAATCAATTTTTTGTTGAAAATATTATTTAGATATTTCAAAACTATACAGGGTGTCCCGCAATATACAGAATATTTACAGAAGAGGTCTCCATCTAAATATACTTTAAAAAAAAAATGTTTGAGGTAGATCAAAATAGATAGCGCCAGAACATTTGCCGTAGTTAAAAATCCCTTAATACATATATGCATGCAAATTGAATGAGTAGATTAGATTTTTTAAGAGATTTGTACTGCAGCGCCCTCTGGTATTTGAGATAAAGCAAAATAGAGAGCACCAAAACATATTGAAATCAACATAAAATATGTATATGAAGTCGTTCAAATGTGCAAATCACAAAACTTGATTATCAAACCAATTACATTAGAGAAGATTCAATGCAAGTTAATTATATTGAAATAGCTTTTTACAAATTTTGATGTTCAGCAATGTACAATTTTTATTTTATTTGAAATACACTTTGCGGCGAATAACATGAATTGTAGCGAATTTCTCGAGTTTCATTTGGTACATATATGTTTTCATCGTGAAATGAGTCGGAAAAAAAACGGCAAAAAACTACTTTTAGGTGCCATTTTGTCAATATGACGGAGTGAGCAGCAAAAATTCGAGGTGGCAAAGTTCAAATTCGGAAAGAGTACATCGAAATTTATTAAAATGCCCATTTTCAAAACTCCTGGAAAACATTCCAGGTAAAACTACCAAATGACTGTCCTACAATAGAAACCCATACAAACATATTCTGAGTTCTGAGACAAATATGGGTTCCGAAACTCCGCCAGGTTAGTATGATGCTGCCTGCCTGTTCAAAGCCAGGAATAAAAAAGAGTATGGTTGCTATTTAAAATGCTTTGGGACGAATCATGGTTGCCAACATGAACTAGTCTTGTCTTATATGTGTAGAAGAAGGACCTACCTGGGAGCCCAGCGTTGGCGACCATTCCTTGGAGTAGGTATGGAAAGTAAGTATATCACTTTAACATGAGCCTGTGAATGGAGTAGCAATTGTCCAGCTGAACTTGTTAGCACGGGAATAATATTTTGCAATAAAATTATGAGGAGGTATTTAGAAAGGGGTTATATGTATAAGAGCATGAAGCATAGTATCCTTAGTCCATGCTCCTAAGAAACGAGTTGGACATTATATACCAGGTTGTTCAATAAGTTTCAATAATAGAAATAAAAAACATAATTTTATAACTTGAAATGTTTTTTATTATTCCAACGGTCCTCTAATTTATGGATCCTCGCCGTAGTGACCTTTCACCGTAGCAACCTTTTTCCAAAATATCCTTCTAGATCTGACGAATTGGGTGTATGTTCCAATAGTTCTTACTTTAATTCACTGATCTTAGCGATGGTTTTTTGACTTTTGTGAGCATGTGCGTTGTCCTAATGAAAAATTACTTTTTTCTTCTACAAACCGGGTCTCATTTCACGAATCTTTGCTTCGAGCTGATACAAAAGCTGTCAATGATATTCAGAATTAATTGTTTTTCTAGTTTGAAGATAATCCACCAACAAAATCCTTTTTGTATCCCACAAAACTGATGTACCTTCTGAAAAGCTTCTTTGCAAATGTTTGAACACGAATTTGCTTAGAAGCCGAAGTACCAGGTTCACAGCATTCTTTAGCTTCTTGTTTTGACTCAGAATCATGGTGGTAGACCCAAATCTCATCCATAGATGAACCGATGCATAAAATCCTTTTTAAAACGTTCCAAACGTTGCTGAGAAAGTTTTTGTTCTATTGTTAGGGAATGCGACATCCATTGTGCACACACCTTCTTGAAACCCAAAAATTCACTTAAAATATGGCTCACGCTGCTTAGTGAGCTGTCTACGGCATCTACTTAATCTCTCTCAGTCAATCGAGGATCTTTAAAAACCATATCCTATATTTATGTTCTGATCTCTGGTGTTGGTGCACTTTTTGGACGTCCTTGACATGGATCGTCTTCAAGACTTGTACCACCACGTTTAAGCTCAGCAACCCAGTTGCACACTAGCAAATGAGCGAGAAGAGTCCTTATACCCTTCAAATAATTGTTCATGAATTTCTTTTGGTTTTACACGTTTCAGAAATAAAAATTCTATCACTGCACGATACTTAATTTTTTGCATATTAGAAAAACAATGTGGCACGTCTAATGCGAACAGCTGTAAATACCAGCTTGTTCAAAGGGAAAGGTTCATTTATTGAAAAAAATTAAAGTACAAGTTTATTCAAAGTAGTCCCCGTCGCTGCAACGCACTTATGCCAGCGCTTGATCCAGTTACGGAAACCTTTCTGGAACAGGTTTTTTGGTATGACCTTCAGAGCTTTCACCGATTTTTCCATGAACTCTTCTTTGCTGGTGAAACTCGTTCCTCCAAGCGGTTTTTTGACTCGACCGAACAGAAAAAAATCGCACGGAGCCAGTTCAGGTGAGTTTGCCGGCTGCTGGATGGTTATCGTATTGTTTTTGGCCAAAAAGTTACGAATAAGACTAACCAACTTCGCAGCGACACGTCTCAAGCCCAATTCATTCTTCAAAATGTTCTGAACGGATCCAATTGGAATGCCGACGTCCTCTGCTATCTCTCTAATCGTCAATTTGCTATTTTTGACCAACATTTCTTTGATTTTTTTGAACGTTTTCTTCGGTAGTCGAACACGATGGCCGCCCGGTACGAGGGTCGTCTTCTACTTCGTCTTGGCCACTCACAAATCGGTTAAACCTCTTGTTTGCCTTCTGATACGATAGAGCAGAGTCACCGTAACATTTCACCAGCATTCTATGTGTATCGGCGCAGTTGAAACCATTTTTCACACAAAATTTGATACAAACTCGTTGCTCAATTTTTTTTTTCCATCGCAAAAATCGAAGACACGAAAAAAGTTGTAAACAAAACACTGTCATTTTACCAAATGTCAACGAGAGACGCTGTATTTGGCAGCCTTGTCATAGACACATGTGGCAACCTACTAAAAAAAAAAATTTCGAAATCGGACAGTTAATTCCGGTTCACAGTGTAACCTTCCTTGAATGAACCTTTCTTTTTGAACAAGGTGGTATAAGACTGAGTTGTCAGATCTACATGATACTTTACGCGTGCTCATAAGAAAGTAGTACCATTTTTTAGAAAAATACTAGTAAAGAATGGAGCATCGGCAGGGTACCGAAGCTAAAATCGGCAGGGTACCGAAGTCTTTAGCCACGACCGACACGATGTCATTCAGTTTTGTATATTTATGAAAGTTTCCCTATTTTGATGTAGGGACACTTTGTATGATAGGTAGGCGTGGTTTTCATCCGATTTTTCCAAATATCATAGAGACAGTTCATATTATATGGGCATTTCCGCCGAAAAGTCCCCCGTGACACGAAAATTAAAAGTTATTAGAAACTTATTTAATGATTTTAACTTAGAGAAACATTTTTATTTTATTGATTTAAGCATTTTAAATAAAAATTAATTTACCATGATGAAGAAATCGTCTGCACTGTTTCACAAATGTAATGTAAAATGTAATTTTTTTTCTAAGTTAATGTTTTGTAAATATTTCGTAAACGTTTTTGTTTTAGTAAAAATGGAAGGTATTGGCTAAATACAGGGTGTCCCGCAATTGAGTGCAGCTATTTACGGAGCTGAAAGGTTATGTCGAGCTGAGCAAAAAATTGTATGGGAGGGGGGGGGGGTCTATTTTCACATTCTTAGGAGCTACAGGGTTAATTAATATTTCACGACTTTGATTTACGTTATTCTTTCTAGCAGAAAATCTAACTTACATAAAACTAATTTTGATAGCTCATTTTAAAGGCAATGATATCACCTTTCCAACGCTATATCAACTAACCCCACCAATTTAACCGTTACCGAGCTGTGATCGTGTGAAGATGAAATCAATTGGTTGAAACTACCAAATTTCAACTTTGAGTGCTTGAATTTCTCAGAATTTCGCGTAATAAATGAAACTTTTTTTTTTATATCAATTTTGTAATTTATTCAATTTTCTTTTCAATGACATAAAAAACATTAACATATCTTAAAAAATTAAAAAGTTGGCTGTACTAAAAAAAAATATACTTATTGTAAGTATAGATTTTAGATTTTCTGCTAGAAAGAATAACGTAAACCAAAGTCGTGAAATATTAATTAACCCTGTAGCTCCTAAGAATGTGAAAATAGACCCCCCCTCCCATACGATTTTTTGCTCAGCTCGATATAACCTTTCAGCTCCGTAAATAGGTGCACTGAATTGGCACCCTGTATAATGAAAAATGGTTGAGGCAAGGAGACACCCTGTATAATAAAAAATGGTTGAGGCAAGGAGGCATCACATAATTACTTAATTACCTAATTACTTAATTACCCAAATGAATTACAATGGAACAAATGTCACGCAACGCCATGCCACGTAACGTTTCAAATAAGCCCAATAAAAAAAGAACGAAAAAAAGTTTTTAAATTTGATTACTTTGAAAATAAACTTATACTATGATATTACAAATCCTTCTAAAAAAAGTTTTATACAAAAAATCTAGCCAATTTACAGAATTTTACTAATTTTGTGATCCAAGTCAAAAACCACTTCTATATTTTGTCACGTAACGTTACATTTTTGGTGGCTTCTATCTAAGAGCCGAACTTTTTACAACTCTTAGGTTTTACATCTTGTATAGTGTGCTTAGTAAGCTATTGGGAAATCAAAATAAGGAACTTGTAAGTTAAATTTTTCATTCTTTTTTCACTCATTAAAGTCGTACGATCGTCACGTGCGCCACCACGGAAATGCCCATATGCCAAAGCTAATTTGCAAAATTTCAAGGCATTTCTTTAATTTTTGTGGATTTTTAAGAGATTGTACGGTTAAAATAAAGTCACTCCGTATGGGAAGTAGGCGCGGTTTCATCCGATTTCGCTCATTTCAGAACCTGATCTTTATTTTTTAGAAGAAAACTTATATATTGAACTTAATCGCGATACATACAGAGAAACATAGACGGACACACGAAAATCGACACAGGAGGTGATGCTGATCAAAAATATATATTCTTTTCTATACCTGCCACGCCTCCTTATTGGCGTTACAAACGAAATGGGAAAGTTGATATACCCCTTCCGCACTACGCGTTGTGGTATAAAAATGGCGGACGTACTACCGCCATCTATGTGTGGCTCTAGAAACTTATTGAACAATCCGGTACGTCCGGGATTTCTGACCTAATAACGATGTTATTGTAAGTCACTTACGATTTAGAGTTCTAACTGGACACGGCCGGTTACAAAAATTTTAGAATTTTTTAAAGATTTTGTGTAAAAGATTTTTTTGAGAATTTTTTCTGACCTACAAAGAATTTTTGCTTTAATTTCAATTGTTTGTTTTTTTTTATTGATTGCACAAAAATTTTAAATTAACACTAATCAAATTTCAATTTTGAATTCCAAATTCGATTTTCTTTCATTCAGCAAAGAAAGTGTGTATTTCCAATAAACTCTTGTTTGTTTATAAAAAACCTTTTTGGAATATATAAAGATAACAGTTAAAAGAAGATAATGGTTTTTTTTAGGTGGAAACGTATAAGATCAAATAAATTTTTTTTTTTCTATGTAAATATATCCCCAAGAGACATACAAACTAATATAAATATATGCAGACATGGAAATATGTTCGAGTACTCTCAGCCGCTTTCTTGTATAACTCACTTTATTTTTATTTTTTAAGCCATTTGGTCTTGACGTAGTTGTTGTGTTTGTGGCGGCGTTTAGATGAATTTCCTTTTTGCTAGTTACGTTACGCGTTTCTCGCCCCTTTATTTCTATCCAGTTTTAGTGACGTGACGGCTTTATTCGCCACACACAAGACGAGATGCTGTTCTTGATGCTTGTTGCTGTTGTCGTCGTCGTCGTCGCCATGCTAACATCTTTTGTGTTGTCGTTGTTGTTGTTGTTGTTGTGTTTGAGGCTGCTCTTGCTTGCCGCTTTTGAGTTACGTTAAAATTTTCAAATTTTGTTTGTTTTTCTTTTGTGTCAAGTAACAGCGCGTCAACTGAACGTTGTTCGTTTATTTGTTGTTCGTACGTTTGTATTCATTTCTCTTTTCAATTTTGTACATAATAGATTATTGTCCTTCTTTTTGTTGCTGTGTCCTGAATATTGTATTGGTCGATTTCATCAACCAATCAAAAACGCTTACAAAATGGCAGCGGTTCGATTTCATTCATATACGAATAACCATCCATTCATTCATTCATTCATTCCATAACTTTTAAGATCGTACTTAAATGATTCCTTTTGAATTATGTTCGTTAGTTTTTCACAAGCAGTTAACGACGAGTTTTTCAATTTATTAAAAAGGAAATCGTTTTATATACATTAATTGGTGTGCCTTTCCTTTTGCTTTCGTATTCTTTGAACACCCTATCAATAATTGATTGCTGCTCAACATAAGCTGTGATTATGCAGCTTTTACGCTGAATTGACTGCAGAAAAACAGCAAACTCTTTAATCCATTCAAATGAAAAAGTGTGCAAACACAGCCTTTATAGAAAAAGTTTCTTATGTCAATCAATTGAGTAGACCTTAATTGTGCATTATCGTGGTTTCATAAAGTCAAATAGATGGAGATGGAGGAGAGCAGCCACTATAAGCAATTGGATAATTTTAGAATTTATTTAAATCACACACTTTTAGTTTTTTAATCTTTTGGTTTATACTCAAAGTTCAGTTTTTAAATAATTGGTTTCGAAAAAATTACAAACTTCATGTATAGAAAATCCACTTATAGAAAAAAAAGGTGTCGATGCCACCGACTTAAAATTAACTTTGGTCTATTTTATGACGATTTCCAAAATATTTTGGCTGTCACGTTAACCGCCAGTGAGCTTAACTATTTTTAAATAACCTCCAAAAATATCCTCAGAAAATAAAATTTCAAATATTTGCCGTTTAACTAAAGATAATGCTGATTTTCATGCATTTGTTTGATGCTTTTTTATGTTATTTTCACTAAAATTCAAATAATTTCATTATTTTTTATGTTATCTTCGTTGTGAAGATATCGTTGGAAAGGTTTTGTACTGCTTTTATTTATTCCTGGATGGAGTCAACCAATTTCATTACCATTTAAACTAAAATATTTAAATAAAAAACATATGTTGCAACAAACACGTACTGGAAAAATAATGTAAGCAAGTGACAAATGATAAATATTAAAGAGCTGCACAAGCACTGTACAAATGACTTGCAAGCCATCAGCTCTGCTTCCAACAACTTCCGCTCACCTAGTCTCTCATATCAAAACAAGCACTTCAATGTAGAAAGTTTTTGATATACAAACAAACACTGCACAAAGAGACAGTAGAATATTCAAGCAACAGAAGAATAGAACAAAACTGAAGCAGAACAAAACTGAAGTAGAACCGACTGCACTGTCACTGAAGTACTTACAGGTAAAACGAATGATTTGCTTTTTTTTTTTTTGTCATGTTATAATCTGCTTAGCACGATTGGAGTACATTAATGCATTCATTCGGTAAAAGTTTTGTTTTTATTACGTTTCATTCATAGATTCCTTCCATAAAAGTCTTAAAACATTTTAACACAAACAAAATTATTACAAATAGACAAACAGCCTTACCAAAAAAATAATTTAGTGCTGGCTCTAATTAGTGCCCGCTCTAAAAAGATTTTTAGCATAAGCTTAGCAGAGCCTACAGCTGCTACTAAATTAAAAAGCTGACGCTAGAATTTCAATTTCAAATAGCAGTTTTTTAGTAAGGCTGAAAGTTTACAGAGATCAACACTGAATCAAGCATTCGCTATGCTTGCTATGATTTACTGTTACGGTACTTCACTGTAGTATAGCTTTATGTTTTGATATTCTGTTCTGCATCATAACATAAGCACTATCTGTTACTGTAGCGAAAAGCATTTCAACTAATGAAGTGCTTGATAAATAAATAGTGGCATTTCTTAATTTATATTTTGTTTTTTGCAATACTTAAAAAAATTTATTTTTAAGAATTAGACTTAGAGTTAGACTTAGACTTAGAGAAGAATTAGAGCTTTATGCCAAGTACTTTCATGAAGCAACAGGTTGCCACAACAACAATGTTCTTTACAGAACAACCACCAGCAGACTAGACAGCTGTTTCGTTGGTCGCTACACCAACTCATCAGTAATCTTCTGTGGGTTATGCAGTCCATTAACTTTGAAAATCTTATAAGCACACCTTCTGCTAAAACCAAAGCGGAATTGCTGTTGTGTGCTTTTTCGTTGCTGAGCTATAGCATAGAACTAGTGTATGCGATGTCAACGCTACAGTAGTGAAGTGTCGCAAATAGAATGTTTTGTGCAGTTCTTTAATAAATATTTCAAATTTAAATGGTAATTAAATTGATTAACTCTCACTGTAACTTTCTGTAAAAATAAAAGAACAGCATACCCAGACCTCAGCATACCCTTGAGTAGTTAAAAGCTTTGATCTATCTTCGAAAAAAGAGCTTACTTTTCACCAAATAAGTACACCCAGAGAAAAAAATCGTAAAACCAAAGAAAATGCACTTTGCCACAAAGACTTTTATTGATTAGATTGTGCCCAAAGACAAAACATCGTTATAGCAAAGACACAAACATTGTTAGATTCCCAAGAACAATATACTTTGAATCAAACATGACATCTTGTGGCAAAGACGTACGTATGAAAAAGTCGTATGTACTTTGGCACAAAGACTTTTATTCGTTACGGCAAAGACGCAGAATGTTAGATCCTTGATTTTAAGTACATGGCTTCATGAAGTTAATGGCTTCTCTTTGCTGCTTGAGTTTATTATAACAAGAACATTAAATTAAATTAAATATGAAATTAAAAATCTTACCTTCGCCAGCCGTGGGGATTTGAACCCACATCCACCGATACCACCGATTGAGAAGTCCACTACGCATCGAACCAAACTCCTTCGTTACGCAGAGTGATTTATTCAATATTATTTACAACTGAAGCTATGCTGCAGCATAACACAATAATCTATTAATAGATTTTTGTTGTATAGCTATCAATAGAATACTGTGGCATACTGCATCTGTTAATACAGCATCTGTTAACATAGCTGCAGTTATGTCAGCAAACAGTAGCAAAGCTGTTTGGATCAGTGGGTAGAGCGATGGACTGGCACCAAAAATTCCAAGTTCAATTCCGCGTGAAAGAATTTTTTCTTTTCTTTTTGCTAATGAAATGTATAAAAATTTTCTGGTGTGAATATTAACCTGTGTTTCTTCGATTCAATGTTGGCATTCGCACACGATTTTCTTATTCTTCGTATACATATATGATTTTGAAGAAAACATTCCTTAAAGTAACAGACTTTGTCTTTGAAACAATGAAGCTTACTCTCAAAAAAAAACAAAGAAAAGTTGTTGATTTTACATACCTTTTGCAATTCCTTGTTAACAAAGAGTTAAATCGTTGTAGTAAAGATTTTACCTTCACGGCAAAGATTGTTATTTATTTATTTATTTATTTATTATTTAGCTTCAAAGAATTTCAGTCTTTTGTTTCAATGATGCAGCACTTGCATAGCTAAAGAATAGATCATTATTGCAACGATTTTTTCATTGTGGATATGATATTTTGGTTACAGTTTTACAAGAACTTTTTTCTTTGATTTTAAGGCGTTCAATTTTCTCGGTGTATGCATTAAAAATTAGAAGAACTTTAAGCTGCTTTAAATACGATTTGACTTTGATTTGTACTACGTGCAAGTCTTTCAAAGTAATTTATTCGTAACATTGACGAAGAAAAAACCGACTTCTATACTCAACTAAGCACAGAATACGACAATGCTCCCAAAGGTGGCATTATAATCATCATGGGTGATTTTAATGCTAAAATTGGCTCTGAAAACTCAGGCATCGAGCGCGTTATGGGAAAGCATGCGCTGAAAGATTGAAACAACAATGGCGGTCTGCTTGTGGATTTCTACAATGCACAACAACTGACAATTGGTGGATCTCTGTTTTCCCACAAGACATGCCACAAAATTACTTGGGTGTCTCCAGAAGGTCCAACATGGTACAACAAAAATGGAGGAAATTACTGTGCGATGTACGCAATAAAGCCTGTGCAGACGCTGGTAGTGACCACCACTTAGTGCTAGCTACGGTACAACTGAGAACATCAGCAGTTTAACGCAGTTCAACGGACTTAACGAAAGCACCGAGGTTCAATACAACTGCTCTGAAAGATCCTGCAACGGTTCGAAATTTCACCAACAAACTTAGTGAAAATACATCACGACCTAGTGATCCTGGTCCTAAAACCGCATTTATAGAAACAGGAGCCGAAATTATACCTTATATGCCCAGAGGCAAAGATCCCTGGATTTCGGCAAACACTTGGGAGAAGATTGAGCTCCGAAGGACTCTAAGGATAAAAATCAACGCCGAAAGTGATGCGCAGCGCAGAAGATTGCTACGATGCGAGTACCGGGAAGCACACATAACCGTAAAGGAAGGCATGCGTTCGAAGCGATAAGAGAAAGCAAATGGATGACTTAGCTGACGATCTAAAATCTCGATCTAACTTAGCATCTCAAACAGCTCTAAAAAATCACCAAAAATTTTCTGATCGTAAGTCAAACATTGACTTTCCCGTGTTGGATACTGATGGGAGGCTACTGTCAACAATGGACGACCAGATACGGAGATGGAAGGATCACTTTTGTTCGTTGCTTAATGATGTGCTCGTAGTTCAATATACTATGGCGAGTCCTCCAGTACCCGAGTTCGCAGGTCCTTCAGAAACATCGATATCTGTCCGCTTAGTTTTGGACACGAAACATATCCTTCCGAATGGAAAGATGGAGTTATTGTAAAAGTCCCCAAGAAGGGTAACCTCAAAAATTGCAATAACTAGCGAGGTATTACCGTATCCGTAATTTTATTGGAAGGCTCCCTAAACCGATTTTCCGCAAGATACGAGGGATCAAACAACATTAAACAGCACAAAAAACTAACAAATTTAAGTTTTCGTTTATTATCTCAGAGTCGAAAGAAACACAGAAAAATAAAAAAGAGAACACTATCAATTGGCAAGTCCGAAAAAAACGGTAAACGAGTAAATAGAGCGGTCTTTGACAAACAACTTATTGAGACGAGAGTTAATCGGAGACGAAAAAAAAAAAAATATTGACAACTCGTTTGTATAACACTTTGCCTTTTCGACGAATACACGGGCATGAACGAGTGATTATTAAAAGTAAAATTTATTAGATATCTAATAAAAATTAAGCATTCGCTTGCCTTTCGATTCGCATTATAAAAAGTGGGCATAAGTTGAAAAAAAGTTCAGATGAACCAGTCTCCCGATATCTTACTCACCGCAAATTTAAGGTTTTTCGCGGAATTGCACTTTTCTACCTTATCCACTAATATTTAATATTTATACTGAAATGTCGGGGATATATCTTGAATAGTTGTACTTTAATAATGCAAAAAAAAAATTGATCTAAAATCGAAAAAAAAATATAAAAAAAAAATTTTAAAAAATAAGATTTTATTAAAAACCAAAACGTGAACTAAAAAGAATCAATTAATTTCAGTGACATTTGTCATATATGTATATAGTAGATATATTCTAGGTTCAGAAGAACCTCTCTCTTGGTTGCCCATCATCATAATAAAAGCTTATGTAAATAGGTAAGTTCAAGGGACTTACATATATAAATTTAGAAATTTTTAAAATATACAAGTTTACTACACAATATCAGCGGAATTGAATCTTTTAGTAGTCTTATGTGTATATAAACCACGATGCATTATACAGACTTACTGCACAATATCACTGCCTTAAGCTTTTAAAATTTAAATGTATTTTACATTTTGAAAGTTTCTAAATACGTACGTTTTTATTATGATGATGGGTAACCAAGGGAGAGGTTCTTCTGAATCTAGAATATACCTACTATATACATATATGACAAATGTCACTGAAATTAATTGATTCTTTTTAGTTCCCGTTTTGGTTTTTAATAAAATCTTATTTTTTAAAATTTTTTTTTTATATTTTTTTTTCGATTTTAGATCAATTTTTTTTTGCATTATTAAAGTTAATCTACTATATACATATATGACAAATGTTACTGAAATTTATTTTTTTCGTTTTAGTTCACGTTTTGGTTTTAAATAAAAGCTTATTTTTTAAAAATATTTTTTATATATTCTTTTTTTTTTACTTTTTAGTCTCAAAGGTTTATTATAAACGAACATCTTTTATTTTATATAGCATTTTAAGTTTTTAGACTATTTACCTTAACAGTACATATTAACATTATTTATACCATTTACATTATTTATTGCATTATATACTTTATTATGATAGCGCATTTTTATTGATTTGTGGGCGAGAATAGGAGGTGTGGCCCAATTCCAACTCCTATCTCCTACTTGATGTAAATGTGCTGCCAAATTTTCAGCTGAATCGGCCTAGTAGTTTTAGAGATATATAATTTTTATTGAATTGTGGGCGGTAAAAGGGGGTGTGGCAAAAATTTTTTCTAACCCATGCAATACTTGAAGGACATTTACTGCCAAAATTTTAGCTGAAACAGCCCAGTAGTTTGGAGATATATGAATTTGGGGCGGCATAAGGGGGTGTGGTGAAATTTTTATCTTTAACCCCATTTTCTACTTGAAAGAAATTTACTACCAAAATTTCATCTGAATCGTTCTAGTAGTTTTGGAGATATATCATTTTTATTGATTTGTGGGCGGTAAAAGGAGGTGTGGCAAATTTTTTTTCATAATATTGCATTGTCACCGGGCTTACACATGTATGCTAAATTTCAGCTTAATCGGAGACCCACGGATTAATCGGATTTATTGAAACTCTCGCAAACACAAGCTGGTGAAAAGAAAACGACCAAACAATGCGTGGTATCGGGGATGATTTTATACAAATCTTTACATTTTAATTAAATATACTTACTGTTAAAATTTCGGAAGGAAAATGTGCTGTAGCATAAATATAATATTCTTAAACTTATTTCATAAAAATCGGTCCAGTACTTTTGGAGTTTTACAAACATTTTCAATTCAATTTTATACAATAGCAGATTGCTGCTGTGTGTATTTTGTTGGTATTTTGCTGTGCAATGCTAACTGCGTAACGCTTGATTTTTATATAACGCTCGATTTCACTCGCTATAAATTTTCATACCGCGGGCAATATATGAAATCGATTCTAAAGGAGTAAACTCCAATAACCTCCAAAAAGGCGTACTTTCGTACTGACGGTACTGAAATAGCATCACTCTGTCAGATTGTTAACACTGTTTTTGGATTTTTGACACTTAAACGTTTCGAAAAAAAAAAAAATTTTATTCAAATATAATACCAGCTACGAAGAATGATTACAATAAATGTTTTCAGATAATGCCTCCTTTTTCAGCTTACATCATCAAGGCCTAAGCAGTCTTTCAAACGAATCTCAGGCAGCACAAAAACGGATAACGGATAAAAGATAACTTCCTTAAAATGTAGCATATGTCGGAACCTTTTTATATTGTTCAGTTTCTCCAACATGAACTTCCATTAGGGAGTTAGGTGGCCAATCATGCTTGAAAAGAAATCACAAAAATGTTGCTCACTCTAGCGTGTTGTTTACAGTGTGGGCGGGGGCCCCATCCTGTTGAAACAGATAATAGTCCTTTCCTAAATAATCTGCCATACTGGTTATGCGGCAGCTTCCAAAATTGGCTGGATGTAGTTTCCAATCGATTTGTTATTAAGAACAATACCAAAAAAATCAAATTCAGCCCTGTTCCGAAATCCGAGTTTGATCGGAATCGGAATTGATTCTGATTGTAGACATTCTGCAATCCGATCTTCGAATAGGAATTGCTAGAAATGTCTGAATTGACCGCTTCTACATTCCGATAAATCAGATTTGCAATCGGTTTCAATACGATCAGCTTTTTGGCAACCATTTTCATTCCGATAAATTTTTGATTTGCTTTAACAATTAAGTAAATAGAATAATTGTTTATTTATTTGAATGAATAATTAAACTTTATCTTAGGGGAAAACACAAGAATACTACCCAAAACTCCGCGATGCTTTTGCTTATGGAGGAGCATTCAGACTCATGATGATTTATGAACGATGACCGAAGATGAATTTTCGCCGTTTTAATATTGTCTTGAACATCCCATTTCCGATCAAAATGCAAAACTCCGTTTAAATCCGATCGAAATTGAATTTCAACTTTTACACAATTCAGAAAATAAAAATAACGTTTTTGGCGACTAATGAAAACTATGGGAAGGTCCTCCCTTGTTTTTTTCTATGGTTTTTCTATTTGTGTTTTAAATTTTATGACTTGTTTATATTTTCAATCAATTTATTTATTAAAAATTTGTAAGGCTATCGAAAAACGATTGCTAGTTTTTCACTACTATTGATTGTAGCCCCAAAATCGAAAGTCGACAAAAATATTTTTTAGATTATTATTTATTTAAACTTTAAAAAGATTATAAAATGTATTTGTTAATAGGAGTTAATAAGAATCAACTTTATTTCGTCTCTCGCCTCATATAAGTATTTTAATGAATTTCCTTTATTTTGCATTTATTTTTAGCCTTGTCTGTATGCCTTCCAAATCAATAGTTCTAATATATTGGACAAAGTATCTTCCACGTCCG
The DNA here is from genome assembly GCA_914767935.1 of Coremacera marginata. Taxonomy (NCBI): domain Eukaryota; kingdom Metazoa; phylum Arthropoda; class Insecta; order Diptera; family Sciomyzidae; genus Coremacera; species Coremacera marginata. The sequence continues at coordinate 12,043,856 of OU612043.1, read as the reverse complement.
CAATATATTTAATATAACGGATAATAATTATTTTGTAAGCATCTGCAGCAGCATATTTAATTCGATATTAAGTTAAAAAAATCTCGCTTTGGATTTTGGAAATTAAAAAAAAAAAAAAAAAAAACTAACTACGCATTGGGTCTGGCATGAGCTATCCGTCAGGATATAAGAAATATGATGATAATGAGTGTAGTGGACCAAGACCACCAGTACCCGGAGAAGAAAGCCGCGCTAAAAAGGTTAGTAACAACTGGAATTTACATTACCTAATAGATAGTTTAATAAAGCAAACGATATCATTTAAAGATGACCGAAGGTGTGGCTGAAACTTGCAGAAACTCACCGCCATCGTATTTGAACTGGGCTCGTACCCTTAATCATCTGCTAGAAGATCGCGATGGAGTAGAGCTATTTAAGAAATATGTTGAGGAGGACGCGCCCGCCTATAAAGATCACCTTAACTTTTATTTCGCCTGTGAGGGTCTTAAACAACAAACTGATCCTGAAAAGGTTAAGCAAATTATTGGAGCTATTTATAGGTAGGTATACATGTCAGTTTGAAATAAATCTTAATAATCGCATATAACTTAATTTTTGCAAATAGGTTCCTGAGAAAGAGCCAACTCTCTGTTACGGAAGACTTGCGCCGCACCATCAAAGCAGGACTCAAAAATGAAATTCTACTTAGCCCGAATATTTTTGATCCCATGCAGCATCATGTAGAAACGACCATACGTGAAAATATCTATCCAACATTTCTATGTTCGGAAATGTACATAATGTATATTCAACAAATGTCCGCAGCGCACGAACGCTTCAGTAGCGGTGGCACAGTTTCGGCCAGTGGCAGTAGCAGTGGTACAAGTTGTGCTGGTGGCAACGGCAATGGCAGTGGTAATGGCAACATGGTTGCCGGTGCCATTGGTGGCCTACCTATGCCATCATTTGTCTCCGGTGTTTCGCCACAAAATGTATCCGGAAAAATGGGCGCTACACCACCACCTTTTATTAATTTTCCAACAAGCTCTTCGGCCAGTGGAGGTGCTAGCGGCGGTGGTGGCGGTCCACCTGGTGGTTCTTGTAGCGCCAGTGGGAGCGTCTATGGTCCATCGACATCAGCAAGTTCTAGTGGTTCGGTTAGTGCTACTGAAACACTGCCTCGCAGCTCAACTCTACCCACATTGCACGAAGACTCGGAGTTGTCACTGTGCGACGATTTCGAAAAGCTGCGCGTGGAAGGAGGACGCATGTCGGCTGATATGCCAATGCGTTTAACGCGTGACCTGCTTTTGGCCACGCAGAAACGAAGACTTGAGATTAGACCGCCAGGGTAAGTGATTTTTTTATTTCTTTAGAAAACTAAACCAACCCAGAAATAGAACAAGCTTTGCTGTGAGCTCTCTGTATATATTTTGAACAAGTTTTTTTTTATTTCTGTTTGTTTTTTAAACCATGAATTATGTTTAACTGTGCACTGATTGATATTTCATTGTAGTTTATAATTTCTTAAACTTTGTGTTAATAAATATAGACGTTACAGTTTTATAAAATACAAGGTGTAGCTCGCGGCTTTGCTCCAAATCATTTGAGTGATATCAGCCTTTATAAATACAGATGGGTTAAAAAAAATATTCGTAGCTTGAACTTTTAACTGCTTGAAAATATTTGGTAAAATTAACGTCACAAAGACTTTTATATAATTTTATAGAATATCATAGAAATTACAAAATTGAACTACGCAAAAATTTATCCTTATTTCAATTTTAAGTTATATAAATATATATTTTTATTTAATTTCATTTTGTATGTTTTTTTCTTTTGTTTTCATCCAACTGCACACAACAATAACTGCAAACACCCACAAATACACATTTGATGTTTATACAACACCTACCTATCTGCATTTGCTGCTGCTTGTGTTCCCGAATGCATAACGCTGCTGTGTTAAATTTTTAATATTTTGTTTTTTTATTTTCATTTTGTTTTTTTTTTCCCCTTAAACATTTATTTTTGTACTATTATCTATTTTGTATCTGAATTTGGAACATTGATTGCATGGATCCTATTAAACGATTTCAATCCAAACCCAACCAACCAATCTTGCATGCTCGTATAGTGCTCACGGTTATGTGTACACAGCGAGTACGAATACTTCGTATGTACCGAATTCTAGAGTGGATTCGGAAAGAGCAAGCATGAGCTCCGGCGGCCGCACAGACTCTGATACAAAGTCACTCTCCAGTTGTTCAGTGTAAGTACTCTTCAATATGCGGCACTCATCCATTATTGTTGTGATACAAAAGCATTCTATCAGCGGCAATATAGTGTCAACATTTTTATACCACTTTAAAGTTCCTATTAAAAAAAAATAATTCTTTCGCTAACTCCAACTTGAATTGAAATCTTAACCTCTTTGAAATTTTTGCAGGGATGGACGTCCATATGTGCAGCGCAGACACAGCTCGACCGAAAGCAAAGCAATCAGACAAAGCGCTATGGCCAATAAGGAAACGAACTCCTTTCAGGTAAACAAAAAACGCATTAAATAACACTTAAAAGCAGAGAATTATTTTGTACCGTTGTAGTTTGCGTGCTTGAACGCAAACCCAAAAAATACACTACGATTGCATAAAAATGAGCTTAGTTATCATTCCGTTGAGTAGCTACACGAAAGAATCGTATGTATTGCGGTTTTTGAGAGACAAAAAAGCAGAGAGCTAAAACAATTGTGGTTGCGAATAATTGATGTAATGTTTCCTATAGTCATCCTACCCCCTATAGTCACCCTTCTTTGGGTCCCCATACAAAAACTGTCGTAAAATAGTTTATATCGCCTGCAGCTGGACACCTAGAGTGCTTAACTATATAAACTGGTCCTATTATTTTTTGCCCCTCAACATTTCTTCTGAACACACCTACTTCTTATCTGCCACACTAAAAGTTACCGTATGCCGTTTGTGTTAAGTACTTACCACGCAAAAACTACTATAAGTACCGTATGTTTTCCTATTGAACGGCACAGAATGGTAATGTTTGTGTTAATTTTTTTTTGTCATCATAGTGTATGTGTTTTCGTTCGTGTACATAAACATATACGCAACGGATTGATGAGTCATGCTTTCTAAGGAACACTAAAATAACGTTCCGTTTATTTTCGTTCCCTGCTTACAAGTAACAATAAGATAGTGGAGGAATGAAATTGATGATCCGATATGACAATTTTTAGCGCTAGAAGGAGATAAATTTTTGATATGAGTAGCTTTCTTAAAAGATTTAAATATATTAAATGTAAACTTATTGGTCTTGGGTTTGGTATGAATACCTTCTGAAGATAAAGCCTGCAACGTTTTCAGCGTCAATTTTCACTCGCTGATCGCAGCTGAGCAGAGCTGATCGCTTTAATTTTTTGTACACCGTGATAAGGAAATAAATTATTTTGCAAAACAATGATTACATAGTACAGCACGAAAAATGTAAACACATTTTTGAATGCTGTTCCTGCAACCCTACCTGAATTTTTCTCATATTCACTTTTCCAAAGAAAATACACCTTACTCACGGCTATATATTTATTTAGGCAATTCACAGTTTAAACGTATATTATACTACGTTTACATTGCAGCCAAATCTGGAGGTTAAGTCTAAAAATGAGATTAAGTATTGTAGCCGCTTACTAACCTCTAGGGTTCCGCATATAAACTCAAACCTTGTAAGCTTAGAGGTTTCATCGAAATCTTCAAATTTTGTAATGCATCACTGTGTTTGTCTTTTTTCATAATCACCAAAAGGGAATGTGCGATTAAGAAATTTCGAAATCAGAAAATGTCGCAAGTTGACTTCGGAAAATTCAGACTTAACCTCCCAACAGACAGTGTAAACAGTTTAGAGGGTACGAGAACTTTTTCAGCAAAATGTCGCGTTTAAGCTGCAATGTAAATGTAGTAGTAACAAAGCGTATTTATAGCATTTGTTATTTTTGAAACTGTGAGCACCTCGGTATGTGACTTTCGTATGTTTGTTGTACGTTTTTGATTTCAAAATAAGATTTGAAGCTCAAAAAACAAAATTTGTCAATTAGCCTGTTTACAGGTTCAATACGCAGGTCTGTTATATTTTCGATTTGTTATTTTTACGCCAACTTACGTAAGCGTATTTTTGATTTATTGTTGTTTTGCATGCAAACGCCAAAAACGCGTACTCAGAAACGCGTAAATAAAAGAGGCCCCTTGACGTGTTTTTTGTGCCTCGTACTTTTATGCCATGTCTGTTCTGTCAAAATCTAAAGATTGTTTGAATTTAAAAGATCCGCTGCTTTTTTCATAAATTTTTTTATTTTATTTTTTTACAAATATTTTTTGAAAAAAATATAAAAATTGTCAGCTGCTTTTCATACATTGACAATTTCATTGACATTTTATGTTTTTTGAGCTTCAAATTTTGTTTTGAAATCAAAAACTTCAGTGTGAACGTAGTATTAACCTTTCTGTAAGAAAAACAGCCTCTGTAATTGAATTACTTCTAAAATTACTATAATATCTTATGCCCTAGTCACCTACTACTTTTGGACATGTACAAGATGTGTGTATTATAAACCTTCAAAATAAATGAAATTATTTAAGAAAATCAATCGCGCCAGTTGGTTTTGAAAACGTACCTATTTTGACATTTTTTTAGGTTATACCGCGCACTCAAAGACTGCATTCAAACGAACATCGCCCGCTTAAAGAATCCGAACTAATTGCGCTTTTAATACCGAAATTAGAAGAAGTCAAGCGCAAACAGGATATTGATGACCGAGCGCGCATAGAGGTATGTAATAAATTTCGACCCAGTTTGAATACAAATAAAATTGTATTTTAAAATAGCGCTTCTCGGACGACTCAATGCCAACGAATGAAAGGCTTGCCAGTGATCGTGCATTTGCCGAAGCAATACGAGAAAAGTTTGCACTCGACGAGGACAACGATCAGGATATACTAGATCAGCATGTGTCGCGTGTATGGAAAGATCAGACGCCACATCGCTCGCCAGGCACAATGTCACCTTGCCCTCCTATACCCTCGCGAAGACGTACAATTACGCATGATTCGGGAATGTTAAGTGATGGCGCCATAAGTATAGGTAATGATAATAATTATCTATAAACGAAAAAATGTATCTCAAATATTATTCTTTCCTTCTTTTCTTGTAGGTGGTCATTCAATGAAACATTCAAAATCTATGCCTGATCACAGTTCCTCATCAAGGAAGCTTACAAACAAATGGCCTTCCACGTATACAGACAGTGGCATAAGTTTGTTTTCAGCTGATACTCTTATGAAGTACAAAGACAGCAGGTAAATTTGTTGTTTTCAACTGCAATAACAATCATAATAAAATGTTTTCTTTTTATTCTTCTTAACATAATTTTAGCTCGCGTTTTGCTGGCGTGAGTACAGCCTCAAAATTGGAGGAGGCAAAAAGAAGACTGGAAGATGAGACACGGCGATCTCGTCGCTATACAACACAACAACAACAACTACCACCACACTTTCCAGCAATGCAGCAGCAGCAAACAACAGCATCATTCAGCAGCAGCAGCAGCGGTAGCAGCAGTTTGCATCATCAACATCAACAACAACAACCACCACCATTGCCGGCTAAGCCACAAGAAACCACAACCGTTGTGTTTTCATTTTGTGACGAAGAATATCCTTACAGAACAAAAATTCCGGGCTCACAGCCAACATTAAAACAATTCAAGGATTACCTACCTAAGAAGGGTAATTTTAGGTAATAATGTTCGCCTATCTTAGCAAAGAAAAAACAAAATTTAATATTTCTATGCTTGCAGATTTTTCTTTAAAACTCATTGTGAGGATCCCGATAGTCCAGTTATACAGGAGGAAATAGTTAATGACTCGGATATCTTGCCACTGTTCGAAGGCAAAGTTATGGGTCTGGTCAAGCCATCCGATTAGTTATTAAGTATTCAATTAAGTAACCACTTAAACTTAACAACATTAACAAATACGAATACATAAAGTAAATTTACACAAGTCTAGCGCATAAGAAATAAAATATTTATACTAAGTGATACAATCACAAGAATAATTAGAAATTTTGTAAAAAGTTGTATTTTTTAAATTTTATAAAACAAAAAAAAAAAAAACAACAAATAATGAAAAATAACTTTTTGTAACATTCAAAACATTTTAACTAAAAATCTTTATTTTCGACTTAATATTATAAATGAAGAATTGGTATTTTAAGAAATTGTGTTTCACGCATAGTTTATTCAAATTGTATTTTAATATTTCCTTAAATCGAGATTGAGATTTATTTTTATAAATTTATTTTTTTTACACGTTCTAAAACACATTTTTGCCTACTCTAAAATTATGGACTGCCTGCAATAAGTTTGTTAAATTATTGAAATTGTCAATAAAACATAACAATATATTTTTTTTTTTTAATTTTGAGAAAATAATCAAAAATATTTTTAAACTTAACATTACAATTTGTTTATCTTTTATATTTGAAGTATAATATACATTTGTGTGTGTTCGTGCAGTATTGCATGACGCTTTTTAATTTACATTAGTTTTATTTATAAATACAATTTTACAGCTTAACAGACAAAATAAATAATAGTGTTGTAAAACGTATTTGCGCATAGGTATTTATACATACATAAATCTATATACGACTATATTAGTTTATTTATTTATATCTATATAAAAATATTCATATTTTTTTAACTCAACGACCACATCATATTTAATTGACAAAATAATCAAATATTCATTTTATTTTTAATTAAAACAAACAACAATTAGATATAAAAATACAAGTGTTTTTCATTTAATTTAATGCTTGAACGATGAAATTTCTGCCAAAATAGAGGTGTGGTTGGGTCTTTATATTTGCACGAAAAAGGCCACGAAACAGAAACGAAGATTTAAGCAACGAATGTGAAATATGGGCTGAGTTCCTTAATGCATTTATGCAAAGCATCAGTGACTTTTTCTCTGAATTGGTGCTTAGTAGATTCACCAAAACTGCGGAACTAAAGCGTGCTTAAAAATAATAATAATACAATTGCGCAGGTTTGGTGAATCAAGTAAGCACCAATTGAAAGAAAAAGTCACTGATTAGCCATGCTTTCGGGAGTTACCTTAGTATATCGAGAGAAAAAAATCATGTGGAGCACGTTAGAGAATCTGGATATAAAACAAAACTGGAAACCCAATCTGCTCGAGAGAGTCAAAAAAGCCAATATAGCCCTCTACTCATACAAAAAGACAGTGGGTAACAAATGGGGTTTACAGCCAAGTGCTACTTACTGGCTTTACACGGCAGTGGTAAAGCCAATATTGCTATATAGTGCCATAGTCTGGTGGCAAGCACTAAACAAACAAACACACCTGAACATACTTCGCAGAGCTCAAAGATCAGCTCAGCTGTGCATTAGTGGAGCACTAAAAACCACTCCTACAGACGCATTAGACACTATGCTCCATCTTATACCACTTGCTATCCTAGTAAAACAGATGACTATAAATACAGCCATCCGTCTAGAGGCCACCTCTTAATGGAGGGAGGGCACATTAAGACACTCTAGCATTAGGAAGTTCCTTCCTTCTATAGCCAAACCTGTAGACTACATCACAAAAACTTTTTTTACAGGAAATTTGATGTATTCATTCCCTTCCGCGAAAAGTGGGAGATTGAAATCCTTCCACCAAACAATGTCATCAGAATCTACACTAATAGATCAAAATCATAGGCAAAAAGTCACCCTAAAACGCTCAAAAGAACTGATCTCCCTGAGAAGGGATCAAATCAGTACTATGATAGGTGTCTTTTTAGCAGGACACTGCTTAATAGGTATTTATGCACAAAGATTGAACATACTCTACAACGACTTCTGCAGAAGCTGCAGAGATGAAGAGCAGGAGGAATCTACAACACATCTTCACTGCACTTGCCCAGCGCCAGCTAAAAATCGTCACCTTCACTTAGGTAAATGGTTATGTAAAGATCTTGATGATCTCTCAGAATCTTCTGTCTACCGAATCCTTAGCTCTGTCAACAGCTCAAACTGGTTTAAATAGAGAGGGAAATCAACCCATGGTATCACAACGGGCCTTATTAGACTAAGTGTGTCTCAAGGGAGAAAGCCGCTTCAACCTAACCTAACGTTAGAGAATATCTGTTACCAGCGAGGAAAGCGGACGGAAAACGACGTTTGTCTACGTTACCTCAATGAATATACGGTAAAGAAACTTTTAGCAGTTGGAACAATCGTGACATCGCAAAGTGTTCGCAAAAAAGAAAAATCAAATAAATTTGTGATTTCAATTTTAAATTTATTTCTTTGTTGCTTAAAAATTACCAAAAAATAACCGCTGCTAAAATTCATCGATATATATTACCAGTTTATGGTGAGCATGCTCCAGCTCAAATGACGTGCAGACGTTGGATCCTGGGAAATATCCAAAAAGTAGGAAAAAGTTTCTATACCAAATGAGAGAAAGAGACATCGATCGACACAAAAAGAAAAGTTTTGCATTAAATTTTGACAATCCCAAAAAAAAAATCATGGGTAGATCAGGCCAACCATCAACCTCGCAATATCAATGGAAAGGAGGTTATGCTGGGTATTTAATGACCAGAAGCGTGCGTATGCTGTACTATGAACTGCTAAAACCTTATGCAAATATTACTGGTGGTCGCTACCGTCAACAACTGATCAAATTTAATCGAGCATGGAAGCATTGCAAACCAAGTAAAAACTATTTTGATAATATGAATTGGAAAGTTTTTAAAATAATAAATTAAGGATTTAATCACCACTTTTCTGGAGCATGTTTTGGCTAAAATGCAAAACAAATTCATAATGAAAAATAAGGGTTTTTTTCATATCCGTCAAACTGATGGTCATGTATTTTTTTAGCGTATGATACTATTTGTTGCTTAAAAATAATTATGAGAATAAAATTTTATTGATGTGATATAATTTTTTGGGGAAATTTACCAAATTACCGATTTCGGTTCAATGGGAGGCAGGTGTATTTTCTCTTCAGCTATTTCTTGCTATAAAGTAATTGTACGCACCAGTTTTAATTGATCTGGGGTAATTTTTTTAGAGAAATATACCAGATTACCGATTTTGGTTACATAGGAGGTATGTGTATTAGTCACACGATTTGATTTATTTTTACATCAATTATTTGTTGCTATAAAATAATTATGGGCATAAACTTTCATTGATCTGGGATACTTTTTTGAGGAAATATCCCAGATTGCCGAATGTTGGCAATGATTATATGGGAAGTAGGCGTATTAGTTGACTGATTTGGTTTAATTATACACCAACTATTTCTTGCTATAAAATAATTATGCGCATCAAATTTAATTGATATGGGATAACTTTTTGGGGAAATATACCAGGTTACCGATTTCGGTTCTATAGGTTTTGGAGTTCGCGTAGAGAGCGCAAAGTGACAGTTGACTTAGAGGGGAAGTTGCAAATTCCTGCTGGAAAAATGTTTACTGTCGATAACTTGCAAGCAAGAAAACAGATGATTTAAGACAGTTGCAGTTTGAACAATCAATCAAACTAATAGCGTCTGTGGCCGAAATTCGGCTATATCAAAATCGGTTTTCCTTTTGTTTTTTTTTTTGCTGAACGCACCAACTCATAGCCGGAAGAGAAGTATTGAAAAAAATTAACAATTATAAATGTCTTTGCATGTGTTATATGAAGCAAGTAGCAGTTTTACAGTTTTTTGACGCTGACGCGGTGGCAAATTTATTTTGTTAAGAGAGAAATTAAGATAAAGTACAGCTCTTTTAAACTGTATGCGACTCTCTCGCATTCTACTCTTGCTCGTGTATGCTACAGCAACGATGTTTAATAAAGCTGTGCTGCTATGTATTTTGTTGTAGGTTTTTCATTGCCCTATTGGGAAAAAAGGGTATTTACATTTGCTTAGTTTTACCTATCTTAAAGACAATATATTCGAATAAAAATTATATTGTGCACATCTACTCGAAAATATCTTTCCATCGATATAAGTTTTATGTAAATATGTTAAATTTGACACAGGAAAAAAGGGATCACAAAGTTTTTTGTTTGCGTATTAATATATAGATTTAGTAAAATTGATGTTCACAAACCAGAGGATTGACTGCTGCAGTCGTCCAAATATGGAAGGTATCTTCAGTTTTTGTAAAAAAAACGTTGCTTCTGGGTATTTATAACTTCTCTTATTTCTTTCCCAACAAGCATTAAGATTGTTTATCAACTCAAGTGAAACTCCAACCTTTTTTTCACATCTCCAACGTTGGATATTGATAGCATTTACAGTAGAGAATCATAACCTTCTCAACAAAAACGGTACCATTATTCTGCAATATATTCTCCACTTAATCTCAACTCATAACTTAGTGTTATTTTTCAATGTGGAGCATAAGTTCTCCAATGTTTTCTCAACTTGATATGAAGTGTGTTTTATAGTTTGATAACAAGTGTTATTCTCAAATTAAGAACAAGTGACTTCTCAAGGTGATATATAATATAATTATCTGTTTCTATAATTTAAATTCTTCCCATAAGCTGTAAATATAAATAAAAATCCATTTATTTTAATTCAAATTTAGATTAGAATTCATGTATTAAATAATAGGTATCAATGAAAATAAAAAAATATATTAAACAATGTTTAAAATATATTTAAACCTCATTTCAATTGAATTGCACTTGCATATCCACCTGCATATTACCGTCTAACTCAATAGATCCTGCCTCAGAACCTCCAGATCAGAACCCACTTCCTGATAGGAATTTACGTTTCTATTTGAGCCTTCACCTTGCACAGGAACTTTTGAGTCTACAGCTGCACTGCAACTTCACTTTTAACTTTTTTCCGATGCATTTCCAATTCTTTTTAATGTTTTTTCCTTTAATGTTTTTAATATTTTTTAATCTTCTGTTGGTTTATATTGAAAAATGTAGGTTAAAATTTTTGTTTCAAAATGGTTCCTAAATAGCATTGCCAGATTAAAGTTTTTAAATGTGGAACAAAACCCAAGTACTGCTATATTAAAATTAGCATGTAAAATTGAGTTGATATTCATGCTGATTGTGGAGTCCGGCGGATCAGCTGCGGCGGCAAAATTACTTGAACTCGTTACTTTATCGATTGTAGAAAGCGGCGAGAAGTTCGGTGCGGATCGATAACAAAGTTCGCGGACTTGAAGTCGAATAGGCGATTGTTGAAAACGCTGTAATTCCGCACTCCATACAAAATTACTCACTTTTCATCCGCAACAAGTTTGGTGCAGATTTGAAAAAAAAAAATTAAATAATGAAATATGCTACATTCATTTTTAATTTAAGTTCGCTGAACTCGAATCTATAGATCTTATCTATAGCATAAAACAATTCGTCAGAAAAAAGATTTTACTTTCCAATTTTATCAAGCCAAAATTTCAGTTTACCATAAAAAATAAATTTTTGCTCATTTTGACAAAAAATTAATTTATTTTTTAGATGCGTTTTTTTCAACACCCAAATCGGATTTGAATTAAAATTTGTAGCGAAAAAAACCAATTTCACATCTAGGTGGAGTTTTGAATATGCACACTCGGCTAATGTAGCTGCAGTTAAAAGCTGTTTTTCTAATCTTCTAAAAAACAACGCAATAGAGTCCATTTAGTGTTGGAAAAGTATTTTAAACATGTTTATTTAATGCATTCCTTAAATACTTACATGGAAACCTTTGTTTTCTTTATTATACTTTAGTGTCCGCTGTTTTGCATATTTACTCGTTGTTTATTTTGTTTTAGCAGCTAAACAGCTGTTTTTCGGACCGAGTTTTGAGCAATATGATTTTTCTGAAAAGTGAAGGGAGTGCGAATCGGATCAACTCCCGCCGCAACTGATCCGCCGTTTTCCACAATCAGGGTGATTAGAGTATAATAACCAGGGTTTTCTCCACAACACTTGAGAAATAAAATTTCAGTGTTTATTGGGTTGTGTTGATTTCAATTTTTTTTTTCTTTCCACTCCACTTGAAATGTAAACAAGGCGTTAATCAGCTGTTATTGAGACTTGCAAGTTTTTGCAAATTTTACATTCATGTACTTTTTTGGATATTTTTCTATTTGAGGGATACTGAGTTCAGCAGAGTCTTCGTGTAGTGTTGTTTTTGCTTTTTTTTTGACACTTATAATAGTCGGCTCTCAGCCGTGCGACTACCTTCATATATTCTGCCATGTACGTGAACAGACCTAATTTCAGTGAGAGAAAGTGAGTTGGTTTTACTTTACCACTATTCTGGTGGATCTACTACATTTTTTTTTAAATTTTAATATCTACCACTTTTGCCACAAGGCTTAAAATCTACCACTATTTCCACAATCATAAAATTTTTTGATGAATTTGTTCTCAACGAAATACTTTTAATAAACACATCACTAGAAAGCTTACTTGTAAATATCATTAGATTTTGACATATTCTTGTTATTGTGAATGGCATGATATTTTGACGATGACTTTCATCAGTTAATAATATTAAATCTGCAAAACAAAACGGCTCGAAAACTGTTAGTGTTACAAACCAAATTTTTATTAAAGAATTTTGTTATGAAAAAACCCTATTCGAGCCTCTGTCAACATTAATAAGATTTTATAAATCTTTTAAGACTGTTGATGAAAGGTTTATTGCTCTGTAGTTTTTGTTTTTCTTTTTTTGTAAATCTAATTTATGGTCAGGAGCCCAATTTTTTATTAGTTTCGAAATACGTACTTTTACCTTTTTCAAACTTTGGTGAATTTTATCTCGAAAACCATAAGTAAGCGACGTTTTTTAATGAACGCTTCTTAGGCTCAATTTCCTCACAATCCGAAAAAAGTAGCCGTTCCGGTAAACTCACAACTTGCTGGAAAATCATACCTCTATTTCCGGCGAGTTGTGAGCTTACCGGGACGGTAACTTTTACAGGACTGTGAATAAATTGGGCCTTAAGGGGGTAGAAATACATTTAAAATAAAATTAGGCTCCTGATTTGTTTTGTTTTTTGATTTATTGACTAAAAAAGTGCTCGTTTTTAATATATTTTGGCTTAAAAAAAATATTGAATATATACTATTTTTTTTATTTTGAACTGTTTTATGTATAGGATATTTTTTTATAAAATACATATATGTATAGTATTTGTATAAAATATCAAATATGCCACATTTTATTCCAAGCTTCCACACATTTTGAAACCAATTTAGCACCAAAAATTTTTTTCAAGTCCGTCCACTGGTTTTACTTCATATGAAAACGATACTGCCAGACAAAAAGCCCCAAGTGATGCGATTGCTTGCGTTTTACAAAATACGGCCATAAATGTTCATACATTAACAATTTTGCTGCTGGAATAAGCACAAGTAAAACGCTTGTCGTGTTTTATACTCAGAGTGCAGAGAATTTTGGTGTTTCGTTGCATGATCGGTTTTATTTATTATACCCCATGTAATTCACTGTATTGTTGTATATACAGCTTAAATTTTACTTCAGAAATATTTTTTCCTCAAATTCTTATTATAAGCTGAATAAGTACATTAATTATTTTTTATTTGACGTTTAATTTGTTAAAACACGTGAATTCAACAAACTTCATCAAAATCAGAAAACTTTAAAATGTTAGGTGGATCACTTCAAACATAATGAATTGATAAATTGAATTAAAACAAAAGCCCGAAAACATACATTATGTAAGCATTGTGTATTGTATGTTATTAGTTATATTTCATTTTCATTAGATTTGGCAATACGCAAAAAATCAACAACATTGCAGTAGGCACTAACCTTAAAAAGTTCTGGAAATATATCTATTTATTTTGGGATTATTTTTAACTATGTGCATACACCTGGTTCTAAACATTGAATATATGCAAATCGATTGCAGCGCTATTTTAATACAGGAAATTTTATTTTGCAGTGGCTTTTACACTTTGTGGTTTATGCATTACATTATGAAGAAAAGAGGAAATAACCGCTAAGAAAAACGGCACGCATAGAGTGTAAATTATTATCTAGAGACATAGAGTATAAATTATTAACTAGAGATTGCATCAACTATGCTAAAATCTCTGGCATGTGTTAACAGAGTTATTTCACTTAACATGAAGAAAAAACTCTGTTAACCTCTTTTAACACATGCCAGAGATTTAGCAGAGTTGATGCAATCTCTAGATAATAATTTATAATTTTAATTTATTTATTTATTGATTTTTGCATTACATTAGGAAGAAAAGAGGAACTAACCTCTAAGAAAAACAACACGGCGGCACGTAAGCGTAGCGCAGGCGAAGTCATTTTCTCATATAAGACTGCAAAAACGAACCGATTTTGCGATACGAAAATGAGCCGTATACGTAAAGTTTGGAATCAAAATAATACACTTAAAAATTTCTCACTTGTCAAAAATAAAGTGCCACAATTCAAAATAAAACTCTTTAGTTGAAAGTGCAGAAGCTACGCAATTAGCATTAAAACAGACATTACAGACAGACATAAAGGCATTTTTCCCATTAAAAAAAAAAATATGAAAAAGGAATTTATACAGTAGTTACAGATGTGTATTGTAAATTGATATATGACTAAAAGTCGATTTTGGAAAATTTTGAGTTGTGACTGTTCTGTACTTAAGGTGTGATATTATTAGGTCTGTTTCCGTACTCGATTGTAGTAACTTGCAAAGTGCTAGAACGTGTTTCCGTACTTTTTCTAGCTAAAAGAATAAGCAAAAAATCGCTCTTTCGAGATCGAAAGTTGCTCGAAGTGTGCTAGAATGAATTTGTTCCAGCTGCATAAGAACAAGCATCAAGAAGAGCAAGCATTAAGAAGAACAAGCCAATGCGAATTTGTCGTTTGTTGTTTGCTTATGTCGTGCGATAAAAAATAAATTTACAAATTGTTAAATAGTAATAAATATAAACACATAAATAAATATAAAATATCAAGTTAAAATTAGCGCTGTTTGCGTTTGTACCAAGTTAAAATTGGCGGTGTTTACTTTTGATAGGCAATCAGCTGTTTTCGTGCTTGAAACTAGCTAGAAGTCGTTTCCGTACTTTTGACACTTTTAAAATTTAATTTTACTCTCATATTGAACTTTACTCGACTTTTACTCGAAAATGTGGACCTAATAGGTCTGTTTCCGTACTCGATTGTAGTAACTTGCAATGTGCTAGAACGTGTTTCCGTACTTTTTCTAGCTAGAAGAATAAGCATAAAACCGCTCTCTCGAGCTCGACAGTTGCTCGAAGTGTGCTAGAAGAAATTTGTTCCAGCTACATAAGAACAAGCATCAAGAAGATTAAGCATCAAGAAAAACAAGAAAATGTCAATTTGTCAAAATGTCAAATGTCAATTTATTGCTTGCTTATGTTGTGCGATTAAAAATAAATTTACATATTGATAAATATCAATAAATATCAGTACATATAAATAAATATAAAATATCAAGTTAAAATTGGCGCCGTTCGAGTTTGTTACAAGTTAAAATTGGCGCTGTTTACGTTTGATAAGCAATCAGCTGTTTTCGTGCTTGAAACTAGCTAGAAGTCGTTTCCGTACTTTTGACACTATTTTAAAATTAAATTTTACTCTCATATTGAACTTTACTCAACTTTTACTCGAAAATGTGTATGGAAACACACCTCATATATGGCAACGTACTCATTTACGTATTTTTGGTGCGTGGATGAGCGGTTGTAGTTATTACTGTTGCTATTGCTCAGAACTTTCTGATCTAACACTTTCTACGATAACAAGTGCATTTCTTCTGTGAGGCTTGTTTTTTCGTTCTTCTAAGTACGGATAGCACAAAAGTTGACCGAGTTTGATCGAGAACAATCATCTTCGTATTGTTTCTTTGATATTTGCCATTATGGACTGAGAGAAGTAAATATGATAAAGCGTTGCTGGCCGAAACATCCAGCATATTACAAAAAAGAAAAAGTCCCTGTTCATCTATTTACTTTTCTTTTGTAAAGATAAATGCCAACAAGCTTGTCTAATGTATCGACAGCGCCCTTGGTTTTATTGTAAAATTTTATTTTACTTCGGGAGCACAATTGCTATCACGGCCAACGTATACTTGCATATTATATGCATAATAAGTTTCGGCATCAGCTGCAACCCACAACTTGATTCTGTACTTCGCCGGTTTTAAAGGTATACTCGTATATTGCGTAAAAGGTGATCTATCGTAAAAAGGAAGTATGTAGTTGTTCATGGACAGTAATGAAATCACCTGGGCAATAAAGCACTTTCAATCTTTAAACCCACTTGTCGAAAATAAGTAGAATAGGTGCAATTTTATCTCTTATGGTTCTACTCTGTTCTTTGTAGTCGAATCTAAGACAACGTTTGATTTGCTTTAATTGATTTATTGGCATCGTTGCACAGAGAATTGGTCGTTCCACAATTCCATCAAACTCTCACCATTTGAACGATAAACTCCTGCTGAAAGAAGCAATCCATACTACGCACAATGTTCATTAATATAGGTTAAGTCACTTGAGAGAAAAGCACTCTTTTTCTGCCTTTGCTCGAACTGTCAAAGTAGCTGTTAGCTAAAAATTGTACAGATTCAGGTTTTTTTTTTCTTGATTTCCTTTTATCCATTCTGACAGTTCGACCGAGCTTCTCTCAAGTGACTTAACCTGTATTAATAAACCTTGACTACGCACGCATTCTTGTTCTGTCGACGTATTACCGAAAACGCGCCGAATAGGCCCGGTCACATGATCAAATTTTTCATCCAACAAGTCATCAAAAAATTTGACCAACAGAAATATATATGGAATTTGACGATAAATTTGACATGTGAACACTCACAAGGTATATTTAACAGGGTAGTGTTGTCTTGGAGCGGTGGGTACCGCAGCTGTCAAACACATAGAATATTGTAGCTTGCAAAATTTTGTTATTTGTTTTGGTTTTATTCGTAAAAAATTTTGACAGGTGCGGTACCCAGCACAAGAGAGCATTTTAAATACTAACACTACCTTGACTTATTCTACCATGAACACTCATCAAATTGTTGGTCAAATCGTTTGACGAAAATCAAAATATTTTGATTTTTCGGTTGTTTGACCAACGATTTGATGAAAAATTTGACGTGTGAACACTCATCAAATTTTCTAGTGCGATTTCATCACTTAAAAAAAGATTTCAACGCGAACACATCAATTCAAAATGCACGATGAAAAAAATTTTTGTAATGATTTTATTGAAATTTATAGACTACATCCATAACTGGCAGATTAAATCGGAAATTTACAAAAAAAAGATTATTTAGAAATATAGCATATGGAGTGCTGCTGATGTGTTCATTTCGGTGTGCAAGACAATAATGAAATTTGACGAAAAATTTGATAATATGAACACTCGCGTGGTCAAACTGTTTGACCAATATTTTGATGAAGAATTTGATAATGTGACCGCCCCTAATATGCCGAAAAATGGAAAAACCGTAAACGCCGAATTTCAATGTAAAAATTTGTATGGAATCTGATATTCGGCATAGTTTTCAGTTTTCCGCATGATTTTGATGCGTAAATAGGGCCGATCACATTATCAAATTTTTCATCCAAAAAGTCATCAAAAATTTTCACAAATCGCTTGTATATATATGGAATTTGACGAAAATCAAAATATTTTAATTTTTCGGTTATTTGACCAACGATTTGATGAAAAATTTGACGTGTGAACACTCGTGGGAATGATTTTATTGAAATTTATAGATAACATCTAGAACTGAGTTAGATTAAATCGGAAATTTATAAAAACAGATTATTAAAAAATAAAGCATATGGAGTGCTGGTGATGTTTTCTTTTCGGTGTGCAAGACAATAATGAAATTTGACGAAAAAATTCGATAATATGAACACTTGCGTGGTCAAACTGTTTGACCGATTTAATGAAGAATTTGATAATGTGAACACCCCTAATAGCGCCAAATATTTTCGGCAACCAGCTGTTGCCACCTTTCCAATATTTTACATATATTTAATACAAACATTAAACCAAAGTTGTCACTTTTTCAATGCAAATTAAATAACAACTGATTTTTATACGGCATTCGCCGATAACTACAAAAAAGGTGCCTCATGCAAAAACAGCGAATATTTTCCGGTATACGGCATAGGAAAATATTCGGCATTGCATGAATACCATTAATGTTGAATCGCTTGTCAACGAAAAACAATTATGACTAGCAATAAAAACATAGCGTCGAAAATTACAAAATCAGTGTTGTGTCAATTTGACCCAAAAATACTTATTAGGGACATTTTTTTGTGCAGATTTGAGCATAAGCGGAGAAAAACGCGTTTAAAGTTTTTTTTGGGTCAAATTGCCCCAAAATTCGCTTGAAGGTTAATAACTTTTTATAGAAATTTAAATCCGTTCGGCGGAGTAATGGTATCAAGTAATGAAAGGTTTAGGTGTTTTCCTTGATCATAAGCTTAGTTTCTATAAACATATTGATTATATGATCTCTAAAGCTAACTCTATGCTGGGTTTTATTACTAGAAACTCAAAAGAATTTAATGATCCTTTTTCTCTCATTTCGCTACATAATGCCTTTTTCCTTTGCCTAAATCAATATTAGAATATTGCTGTATTAAGCCTGTTTTTCACTATGTCAGTTGTATGACGACATTAAACTTAATCAATTAAATTATCACCTAAATAAATTATTCTATATTTTTTGTGTAGCTCAATTCGATAAATCAGTGGTTTTTAATTTTTCGACATTGTCACACATAGAAAAAATGCCAACGTGTTGGCATTTTTCATTTGATTGACAGCAATTGACCATTGAAATTGACATAGTGAAAACCAAGCATTATATGGGATCCTTTTTACTCAGTAGGTGTGTTTCCGTACTCTACACTGTGTAAGATTTGTGTAAGTTCAAGGTTGATTTATAAGGTTGTCGCAAGGGACAGAGCGAGTACCCATAATTGTCAAATCGAAGTTGACAGCTCATAGAAAATCTGGAAGTGCTCTCTTTTATCATCCGTTTTTCTTTCGTAGTCATTCGCAAAATTGGCTGGTTTTGACAATAATGGGTACTGAAAAGAGATTGCGATCAGCCCTGCGGCAACCTTATAAATCAACCTTGTGTAAGTTCAAACTGAGAGAGTAAAAATAAAATGTGAGAATAGTTGCAAAAGTACGGAAACAGCTTCTAGTAAGTTTCAAGCACAAAACAGCTGATTTTGACTGCAGACATGTCAAACGTGAATTGCTCCAATTAAAATTATCGTCAATTTGTTTGTTAAGTTAATGCTTGTTCTTCTTGATGCTTGTTCTTACTTTACTCGGAGTCTTGAGTTCTAGCACTCTCTGTGCACTTTGTGTGCTCGAGAGAGCGGGTTTATGCTTGTTCTTCTTCTCCCATTTTAAGCACAGAAAGTACGGAAACAGAAAATAGTGTCCCACAAGTTACACAGTGTGAGTACGAAAACACACCTAGTATCATCAAAGACACTTCACTAGAATAGCAATCGGACGCTTAAATTGGAATATTGAAATGCCGGCATATATAGTTTGAAAATGTATTGCAAACATTTTGCTGCTATGTCATCAGAGACATTATATATATAGTAATATTAACTGTTCTGATTTGTTACTTAAGATTGGTTTCCATGTACCTTCGCGGGACCTCAGATCTCAGAATGTATTTCATGTGCCATATTGCAGAGTAAATAATGCTTGCAATGAATCCATTACGCGTTGTTTAAAACAGTTCAGTCTGCATGCATGTTGATTTTAGTTCAAGCTTAAGCAGAAATGCATTTAACTGGATTTCCTATTTTCATAGTATAAATAATACTTCTAGCATCTAACTATTCATATGTTTATTCATAAATTAAAAAATGTGATTATTTTAAGTCATATAGTCAGTAAGGAATTTTATAATCCGTCGATGAATAAAGAATAATAATAAAAAAATTAAAAACAGAATAAAATTTACTTATTTTCACAAAAAAACAGTTATGTTACTGCAAGAATACTTAACTAAAAAAACCTTCCATGAACTAAAATCTTTTTCTAAAGCAACCATTGAATTTTGTATTTGTTAACGTATTTATTTAAAATTTCAAGCAGTACACTAAAATAAACACTATCTTAGGTACGTTAAGGTACTATGCCGTCATAAGACAGAGTGCGGCATCTAGCATAAAAATCAAAATTGATTTTATTGTATTTTCCTAATTTGTCATCTAACCTCTTTAGGTTTATACAGGGTGTCCCACAACTGAGTGCAACTATTTATAAATTGTATGAGAGGGGGGAGGGGGGGGGAATTTTCACATTCTTATGAGCTATTTCACGACTTTGATTCAAGTTATTGTTTTTAGCAGAAAAACTAATAAAAACTTATTTTGAAAACTCACTGCAAAAGCAATGAAATCACCTTTCTAACGGTATATCAACAAGCCCCACCACTTAACCGTTACCGATCTGTGCTCGTGTGAAGATAAAACGAATCGGTTGAAACTACTAAATTTCAAGATTAAGTGCAAATTTCTGAGAATTTTGCATAATGAAATTTTTTTTATGATCAATTTTGTAATTTATTCAATTCTTTTGTCAATGACACCATAAACATTTCTTTAAAAATAAAAAGTTGGCCGTACTAAACAAATTATACTTATTAGAAAACAATGGTATTATCTACTGAATAACTAATTGTAATGTCCATGTATATTGAGAGGCGTTTTGCTGAGAATTTTGAAAAATGTAGATTGCGCACTCTTGCTTATGACGACAACACTGTAACGTAAATTTGAGAGAACTGTTTGTTCTGTGTACATTTTACACAAAAACTACACTACGTTTTCTTAAAATATTAACTCATCATTTTGTAACGTAAACTACGCTTAAAGCCGACAAAACATTTAGAGGAGAGTAAAAAACAGTGATATTGAGGTGCTGGTTTTTACAAGAATAAATTTGTTTAGTTTTAAAATTTTCAAATTTGGTATGTTTAAAAAAAAATGTTTTGTTTTTTCAAAAACAAATATGGCGCTGGCTACGATTGTTGTTAAAGAGCTCTTCTCGCACTGCGGGCATTCTGCTGTCTCCTAGGTTAACCCAAAAAATAAAATATTTTGAATATTTTAAAACGTAATAAAAATATCTCCTATCTGAAGTTAAATTTTGAATAAAACGATTTAAAAAGGCTATTTTAAAAATCAGTTTCATTCAGATTGGTTAAAATGTTATTAAAAAATATCCTTCCAAATTTTTTAAGGATTAGTTAAGTATTTTTTGAGCTAGGTTGCCCGCAGTTTTGAAAAACGTAGATTTGAGAAAAACTACTTTAAAGTTATACAAAACCAATAATACGAAAACGTAAGTGTTCAAAACTTAATTAAATCACTATATATACACACAAAAGAATTATTGTTAACATTCTTTGGAATGCTAGCCTGCTCAAATATACCAGTTTGAGCAGATAAAATAAATGATATATAATAAAATAGTAGCTATAGTGACTTGATTTTTATATTATATCGAACTGACGCGCGGGTCTCTTTTCAAGCTTATAACTTTCTTAATATTCAAGATATCTTTATAAAATTTTTTTTTAAATATTTTTGTGATGTCATTTAACACGAAAAAATTTTTGATTCAGGGATGCCTCTAAATGTATTCCCGACCTTAATGGAGAGTATGTGTAGAATATTTTGAGAAGCAAAAAAGGCAGAGAAACAAAAAGAGTTCAACTGTGGCAGCGATTGATGAGACACAGAAGTAAAAACAATTCGACTGAGTTACCTGAAGTCTGAGTTCTAAAAAGACATCAAATGCAAAGGTGTTTCTTGCTGAAAAAAAGCATAGAAGCCAGACATGCACGTTAACGTTAGTTTTAACGATAACCAAAAAATTTTTTTTGTTTCGTTGAAGCAAAATTTAAAAAAATAAAAAAATAACGTTAACTCAAAAAACGAAAAATATTTATTTTGTTTCGAAGTTAACGATATAAAATTTTTTTGTGTTTTGACCCAGCTAATCATTTAAAATAATGTTAATTTCAACAAAACAATTTTCGATTTTTACTGTATTGAAAGCTAAAAATACATTTGGTTATGAAAATTTTTCCTTTTTTAACATGGTTGGGAAAAAAAAGAGTGCAATTTTATGCTAGAGTCTTATTCATTTGTGCGAGAAAATGATAAAGAGACATATGTGTGTAAAGTTTGTCATTTTAATATAAAAAATTACCACCTCGGTCATTCGCGTAGACACCTCTAGCGTAAAAATAAAACCGTTTATGAAACTTATGGCTTGCTGGATGCATATTTGAATGAAATATGTGCGACTGAAAGAATACACTACACAAATCTATCTGAAGCGTTTGGAACAATTGAAGCTTTTTGTGAAAACATCCGATACCAAAATAAATCTGGTGGAATTTTGGGAGATCAGGGGCCCTACTCTATACTGCGATGCGACAAAAAAAAAATTCCCAAAATTGATTTGATTGTACGGATTTGCGTACGTATCGCATTTGATTTTCGCATCGCATTGATTGGCGCATCGCAATACAGAGTAGGGCCCCAGAAATATATATTTGCATAATGTGCTGTACAACTTGTCGCAAGTTGGTCATGGAACTCCGACCACTCAAGAAAATATTGGGCGCGCATTCTTTATACTCAATTATATTATAAGCGAAAACCGTTTAAATCTTAATGAACTAACAGAAAAAAATTTTAACAATAAGGTTGAATTCGCGAAGTTATAGTTTTAATTACTTACACTTTTTAATAAATATTAATTTCTATTAAAAAAAAAAAAAAAAAAAAAAACGAAAGTGCCATTTCAGCCCTTGAAAAGACTTTGACCGAGCTTCGTATGAACAATTGTGTTGTGTGTGTTGCGAAATGTTTGAACACAAATGATCGAGAACTGGACCTACCAGCTTTATGCTGATTCCGAACGGGTTATGTTCTCAAGAAGCTTTTCATTGCAGTTTTTTTACTCTCTGAGGTTTGCCATTGTATGCACAGAGGTGACGGCCGAACAGAAAAATTAATTCAATTGAAAAAACTTTCTGTGTCAGATGGAGGATTCGAGAACCTGGGTTCTCTGGCGTATGAGCCACACACTTTACCCACTACGCCACAGCCGCCACCTAATTAATTTCTTTATTTCTATTAATTTTGTTAAATCTCTCAATCTAAGGGCAAAATACGACGAAATTGATGAAAATGCACTTCAACTTTATCATAGAAACGATGAGATATTCTTTTTTTAATAAACTTGAAACGAAATTTTTAGTTTGTGATAATTTCATTTCATTCAACGAAACATTCATTCAACGAAAAATTTGTTTTGATATTAGACCTATTCGACACAATCTGTTATGAAAAAATTCTGTTATTTTGTTATAATTTCTCACACAAATTTTTGAGCTGTCAAAAAAATCTTTCACTATCAGATTGTGCCGAATTTTTTTATCGTTTTTATTTTACATGCTCAACGACACAAAAAAAAATTGTTGATTTCGTTGTGCATGTCTGATAAAAATAAATGGATCGTTTACATGTAAAAGAACAAAAGCTTAAATAAAAAAAAATTAAAGCAAAAGCCCCAATAATTCAACTAAGAGTCTAGCAACTTGCGTCTGCATGCACTTAAATTGTATTGTCGTACTTAAACACATTGTTACTATTATCGCTGTGCAAAACAGTTCTATACAAATTCTTACATTGCGTTGAACCTACACTAAAGTTACCGTATACCGTTTGGTTGAGTACTTTATAAACAAACATAATGATAGTGAACGGTATACAAAGTTTGTGTTAATTTTGTAAGCGATCGTAGTGTAGCGTATGCGTTCGCTTTCATGTACATAAACTTTAACGCTACGTAATGAAAATTATGTCATCTATGGTACACTTAAATTTCATGTCATCTATGGTACACTAAGATAGCGTTTATTTTCATTCACTGATTGACTGACTGACACATCACTGTATGTTTCATATTGATCACTAATTAAAGCAATTTCTCTATTTTGGTCTAGTGTCTCGTCTTCTTGGCGTTTTACAAACACATCAGATTCTCTATTTTGGTCTAGTGTCTCGTCTTCTTGGCTTTTTACATACATATCAGATTCACCGTTTTGGCTTAATGCCCCTCCCTTAGCTGTTAGACATCCAACGGCAGCCAAGTGTTGATTTAATAGCTGTTGTGTCTCGTCTTCTTTGTGTTTCACAAACACAACAGATTCACTGTTTTGGCTTAATGTCCCTCCCTTAGCTGTTAGACATCCACCGGCAGCCAAGTGTTGATTTAATAGCTGTTGTGCTGTGAAGAACTGTCTACAGTTTGCACACTCAAGTCTTCTTGTCAGGTTGCCCGGTTTGGAGTGCTCTCTCATGTGTGAAACCATATTATATTTAAGCGCAAATGTTCTATAGCAAACGGGACACACATGCGGCTTGAGACCACTATGCGTCAGCTTGTGGCGCTTTAAGTGAGAGGAATTACGAAATCGTCTGGGGCATTCATCACATGTGAAATTTCTAGTATCGCTATGGACCATCTTGTGCTTTTTAAGAGATTTTAAACTCGAGTACAGGTTACCGCATTCATCGCATTGGTATTGCTTTATGTCGACATGTTGCGTTTCCATGTGATGTTTATAGACACGTTTATTTTCAAAGCTATTGCCGCAATATGAACACAATAGTGCAAAATGTGTTTCTTGGTGAGCATTAAGTTGAGACTGTTTATTGAAAGTTCTTTCGCAGCTGGGACACTTTAATCTGCCAAAAGATTTGTGTAATAGTCTAAGGTGTTCTTTGTATGCCTGCTCTGTTGGAAGTTCTTCATTACATTCGGAACAGCTGAGTGATTGGAGGGGTAGTGCAGTCGGATCATCATCATCACACTTATCATGCACTTTTTTCATATGCAACTCAAAAACCCGATCGGTTGGACACTCTACATCACATTCCCGGCAGTATCGATTAGCCTTTTCTGATTGTATTCTTGTTTGAATTAACGCCAAAGACTCTTTATCGTCTTCTTCGCTTTCATCGTTGATATTATTCCAGTTCATGTCTTCTATATCTGGCTTATATTCTGCACAAAATTTAAGAGCATTGAGTTTTGTGACGATGTTTTTAACCTTAAGTTTGACTTACCTATTTCCCAATCGATACCTTCCACCTCACGCATGCCATCAGAGGATTCATCACTAGTCCATAGTTGATTGTTCACAGGTTCCTTTACATCTACGCACGGTTTCAGTAGTTGTTGGAATTCCCTACGCTTTAACGCTAATTTCATCGATGCATCATAGAATTCCAACAACTTATTTTCACATTTAACACATATTGATGAAGTTATCTCCGCCTTCATTCCAATGCCATTGGGAAGTTCAGCTACATCTTCGAAGCACTGCTGCAGCAAATCCTTGATTATGATTGCCGGTTTGCCGATTCTCGTTTTATGTATATTTTTTAAATTTTTTTCACTATTCTGGCAAATTACACAAGTTAATGGCATTATTTAAACAAAATTCCTTTTTTATATAAACAAATGAGCGTTTTTGTTTGCATTGAATGCACTGTAGTGTTCAGGTATTGCGATAGTTGGAAATCTATTACAATGCATAGAATTCTCAGTTGCATAATGATTGCCACAAAAAACCCAAATCAAATTGTTTCGTACAATTCGTAGGTACTCCTAATTTCATGGGAACAATTGAAGATGAGTGGAAATTGAATTTTTAAAAAAATTTTTTCAAAACGTGTATTTTGAGCTTAAAAAGCCAATGGTGAAAAAATGTCAGGCCGGTGTGTAGTTTAGAAGTTATAGGCGACAGAAGTAGGGGAAATGGACCTAAAAACTTGTGATTTTTCCTACAAAACTAAGCATTATAGGTATCAAGAAAGGTCATGCTATTATTTATGTAACGAGGTATTAACCATAAAAATCCATGAATTATTTTTGAAGATATAACAGTTTTTGTACTCAAAATGCGCTGTTTTTTATTATAATTTTTCAT
Source organism: Coremacera marginata (assembly GCA_914767935.1). Classification (NCBI taxonomy): domain Eukaryota; kingdom Metazoa; phylum Arthropoda; class Insecta; order Diptera; family Sciomyzidae; genus Coremacera; species Coremacera marginata. The sequence continues at coordinate 12,017,765 of OU612043.1, read as the reverse complement.
GTGCTTATATATGTAGCTGAAAGTCGATATTTAATGAAAAAAACGAAATTTATTTGTTAACATAAGGTTTTTATTTAGTTATCATTGTCGTCACTGCTTTCTGTGAAATTTTTTCTTTTGGTTATTTCATAAAAGGGTGAACTGTCAAGTATGCATAATATGTAAAATGTTATATCTTCAAATGTAATGCACAGATTTTAATGGTTAATAGCTCGTTGAATAGGTAATATCACAACCTTCTTTTTTATACCCAAAACGCTATTATAAAAATATTAAAAAAACAATCAAAATTTGAGAAAAAAATTCTATTATATGCTGCGCCATTTTTCTATCAATTTTTTTTTTTTTTTATTGTGTTAACTGAATCCTCATAAATATCTCATAATGAGATCATAACGACCTTCCAATCAAGAGAACATCCAATCACGGTTTCTATTCCATTTCTTCTCATTTGCTGCATTCCCGTGGTCGTTGATCTAGAGCGAGGCTCTATTTTATTCACAATGCAAAAATTAGAACCAGCTCTTCTTCTGGCTCTATTTCTGATCTTAAAATGCTGCCAAGTTTAAAGCATTTTTTCAAAAAGGACATAGTTGGAAAATCTGAATTACTCTTGGTCGAGTTTTCGTCTCAATGCTCGCACTCGTATTTTGACACTTCTTCGCCAGTAGTGCCAAATTGGAATAGAGTTGAACTAAAACTGTTTCATTTGATCTGATCCAGTGCCACGGTAATGCAGCTATTATGATCTAATTACCACCTCACCACTGATTGTATTTTCTATTTGCCTTTAGAATCTAATAGTTATCTCACGGTGAGCTCATTGTGAGTTGCACGAAAAATTTCTAATTTCGTGAGCCCAAGATATATTTCCAGTTCAAGATACATATTTTTTTTTTTAAGTGTTTATTTTGACCAACATTTTTTAAAATTAAACTGTAAATAAACGAACAGTAGTAAATTTAGCTTATAACACACTGTCCCATATTCGAGCTCTCTATTATATTTAAAATCATAAACATTCTTAATTTTTTTTTTTAACTAATTTAACAATTTGGTTACAATATTGTGTTTGATAATATACATTAGTGTTAAGAAAATTTTCTAAAACCTAACTTTGATATTTTATGCGGAGTAAGTCAGTCAAGAGGTGAAATGAAAAAGTAGTTTATTGAGGAGTTTATTGTTTTATATATTTATTTTCTAAGTAGATACTCATATTATATTCCGTCCAATGTATATTTAACAAGATAGTGCCGTCTCGGAGCGGTGGGTACAGCAGCTGTCAAACCCATAGAATATTATAATTTGCCAATTTTGATATTTGTGTTGCTTTTATTCGTAAAAACCTGATTTTGACAGGTGCTGTAGATACCACAAGAGAGAACTAACACTACCTTGTCTTATTATACCATACCACAGTAAATAGGTCTGTTTCCGTACTCACTTCAAGTATCTTGAAGTTACTCGAAAGCATTTCTTTACATATTTTTCTAGCACGAGAGAGAAGAAGAACAGGCAAAATGTCACCCTCAATTACTCGAACTTTACTTGAAAAACTTCTTCGAACACAAAACTCGAACTTCAAACAGCTGAAATGTGTTCAAGCTATTACTTGAAGTCGTTTCCGTACTTTTTGAAAAATTTCTAATTTTGACAGATAATCAAATTACTTTCTATTACTTGAACTTAACTTGAAGTGAGTACGGAAACGGACTTATTATCTAAATGGGGGTGAGTTTGTTGTTGACATTTTTAATGTAATTGATAGCTTAAAATTAGAAAATATTTAAATAACACATAAACATGGTTGAATTATAAAGCAGGGCTGATCGTAATTTTGTCAGTTTGACAATCAGCTGTTTGAAGCTTGATATTCGTGTTCGAAGAAATTTTTTAAGTAAAGTTCAAGTAATAGAGAGTGAAATTTTGCAAGCCGTGCTGGAAAAATGTATTAAGAAACTTTTCCGAACATGATTCAACTAACAATGTGGTACTGACAGTTCTTTTGGCGATCATAGGTTGCCAAAAATGGTTAAAATTTGTAGATCGACTTATACTATGTTTACACTGAGCCAAATTACTTAATTTCGAGCTTCTGTGTAATTTCGTCTGAAATCTATATATATATAAAATTGTAACAAAAAAAAATCTGTAAATTAAATATTTTTTAAATTCCTTTTGAGTTGGACATTTTGAATGACGCTGAGTCAAAAAATCGCATTTTAAAAATTTTTGTCTGTCTGTTAAAGCATCACGCGAAAACCAATGGATGGATTTAAATAAAACTTGACATCTCGGTTCCTTATATTCCTGGTTACTTTTTATCTAGTAAAAAAGGTTGGACCCGGTAGGTGGCGCTGCGATCGGGTTCTAGGCATTTATTTTAAAGTTTATCTCCGAAACCGTACATCCGATTTGCATAAAAATTTGTATGTAGAGGTTTTCGGATAAGGTGAGTTCTTATGACTTATCTGGTTTGTTATATCTTTAACACCAGAGGGCGCTGTAGTACTAACTTACTTACCTAGGTGGCCGTAACAACCCGCGTTCGGATTTCGACCTCATCAGCTCTCGCCAAGCGTCTCTGCTTTTCGCACGCCCTCTCCAATCGGATACACCAAGTGTGGTTAGGGCTTCCTAGGCCTGGTCCATCCATCGGAGGCATGGTCTCCCTCATAGTCGTTGGCCAACGACCCTCTCCTCGAGCACCTTTTTCGCTGGAGCTTCGTCGTCCATAGGATGAACATGACCCAGCCAGCGTAGTCGCTGCACAGTTATAAGCCGAACTACGTCAATGTCTTCGTAGAGCTCATACAGCTCGTGGTTCATTCGAATGCGATAGTCATCGCTGAATCAATCAGGACCGAAGATTTTGCGAAGAACTTTTCTCTCGAACACCCCCAGAGCAGCTCCGTCAGTTTGCGAAACTACCCATTCCTCAGCGCCATAAAGCAGCACAGGTAGAACGAGCGTCTTGTGATAGTTTTGTCCATCGAGAGAGGGCTCTGGAACTTAGTTGCTTACTGAGCCCGTAGTGGCACCTATTAGCAATTATTGTTCTTCGCTTTATCTCCAGGCTGACTTCGTTGTTGTTTTTAATGGCGGTACCAAGGTAAACAACCTCCTTGATTACTTCAAAGTTATAGCTGCCAAGTTATAGACGCCGCGCTGCCTTGTTTGTAGACAGCATATACTTTGTTTTACCCTCATTTATCGTCAAACCCACTTTGGCTGATTCGTTTTCGATAGCGGTGAAAGTAGCGGTAACATCTCTCTTGGTTCTGCCGACAATATCAATATCATCAGCGTACGCAAGGAGCTGGGCACCTTTGTAGAAAATGATTCCATTCTCCATGATGATGTTGAAGAGATCGCAAGACAGTGGATCAATGTTCATTAATATAGGTTAAGTCACTTGATAGAAAAGCACTCTTTTTCTGCCTTTGCTCGAACTGTCAAAGTAGCTGTTAGCTAAAAATTGTACAGATTCAGGTTTTTTTTTTCTAGATTTCTTTTTATCAATTCTGACATTTCGACCGAGCTTCTCTCAAGTGACTTAACCTGTATTAATGAACCTTGCAGTCTTGTCTGAAAACTCTTTCGGTATTAAAGGTTTCAGAGAGGTCATTTCCTACCTCGACGGAGCTGCGTGTGTTGCTCAATGTCATTCTGCAAAGTCTAATCAACTTTGCAGGTATACCGAAATCAGACAATGTTGCGTATAGGCAATCCCTTGTCGGGCTATGGAACTCAGCTTTAAAATCGACAAAGAGATTGTGTGTATCAATTTGATTTTCGTGGGTTTTCTCCAGGATTTGGAGGGCGCTGTAGTACAAATGTTTTAAAAAACTTGGACTTATCTTATCTTAACTTATCTTTTTTGTGCTTCTTGAACATCAGAGGGTGCTGTAGTACAAATCTCTTAAGAAATTGTGAAAAACTTCAACACCGCTCATCTGATTTAGATGAAAATTTTTATAAAAAGATTTTTGTGTACGGCAAGGGTTCTGGTGCTATATCTTTTGCTCTGTCTCGAAAACTAGAGTGTGCTGTTGCACAATTTGTGCGTGTGTATGTTATTAAACTGTTCATAAACGGCTGCATCAATTTTGTTGACATTTTTTGTGTATGCTTGTGTATTTTTTGTGTATGCTTGAGTGGTTCCCTGGATGGTTCAGAATTAGAATTGGACTCGGTAGGTGGCGTTGCGATCAGGTTCCATGAATTTTGTTTTATAGTTTGCCTCCGAAATCGGTTATCCGATTTACATGAAATATTGTATATAGCGGTTTTCGGGTACGAGATTTATTATGACTTATCTATTTTGTTCTATATTGAACACCAGAGGGCGCTGTTGTACAAATATTTTTAAAAACCACAAAAAACTCCTAAGCCATGCATACGATTTGCATGAAAACTTTTGCATAGGGGTTTTTGGATACGGTGAGTATTTTAGATTTTTTTTCTGTGCTTTCTTGAACATCAGAGGGCGCTGTAGTACAAATCTCCTACACCGCTCATCCGATTTGGATGTGAATCTTTAAATATGGATTTTCGAGTATATACAAGGCTTTGGCACTTTTTTTTTAACTCGAAACCAGAGAGCACTGTTGTACAAATACCGCAAAACAACTCATCGGATGGGTATGATATTTATAATTGGTTTTCGGGTGCGGTGAATCCTTTGGCGCTTTGTACTTTACTATATCTTGAACACCAGAGGGCGCTGCACTACAAAATACAGTAAGGCGTAGCAAAGCGTGAAGAGTGATAAATATCTTATTTTCTTCTGTATGTGTATTTATATTGAACTTTGTTTTTTCTCATATCAGGACAGCTGATGCCGAATTCTGTGGTATCAAGTCATTTGCGTCGTACGTTGGCGTTGTTTTAACATTTCAATTTCTATTTTCAGTGCTTATTTAATTTTTATGCAGTAAAAGAGATTTACTTTTCTACACTTTTTTCTGCATTTTTTAGCTTATATCAATATAATAAAATAACTCTTGAAAGTTTTCCTGGATTCATGTTGCCTTATTCAGTTCAAAAATTATATATCAGAATAATTAATTAAAAAAAAAAAATCAAACATTAAACGAAATTATCAAGCCCCAGTGTGAACACTTATGTGCAATTTCGAAATTATCTGTCGAAATTACTCAGTTTTAACTCAGTGTGAACTTAGTATTATTCGCAAAAAAAGTGTGGTCAAATTTGAAGATACATAAAAATATCGTATGAAAGAATTCTTGATCATAAAAATGTCTAAATATTCGACCTAAGCTAATACTGGCAATCTGTAACGAATAGCCTGCAAATAGCATTTTTCTTTTTAATATATGTAAATATGTTCTAACTATATAAAATTTCTTAAGATTAATTAATTTAAAATATTTACTGTTATCACTTTTAGCATTAATTTTAAAACAATATAAATTCTTAATAAAATTAATTTTTGAACAAATCAATTTCACCTGAAGCAAAAAAAAAATTATCAGAAATTTTAAGTTTTGACTTTCGATGCAAGTTACTCTGCTGTCTTTAAATACATTTAACTTAAGCCTTTTTGTCTGAAACAACAATAATAGTACTCTATAAAAATAATAAAAGCAGTTTGCCTAGCATTTATATTTTTTGATTTTTTTTTTTCAAGAAAGGTTCATAATATTAGTTGCTATCTTAAAAAATAGCGCAAAAGTTTTGTTGCAAAAATAATTTAAATTCAAAATCGCATTTTTTGACTCCTTTTTAAATGGTATTGCTTTGATTGGCAAACGTTGTTTCAGTTTTACAAAAAAAAATAATTTTTTCTGTATTATCTACATTAATACTCATGTTCTATTTGAAATTCCCTATTTCGAGTACCCGCCTACCCCCTTCTACCTATTGTGCAAATCTTTGTGTCTATACGTTATTTTAACTATTTTTTGGTTTAAGCAAGTTTTTATTTATTCTTAAGAAATACTTAGAATGTTTGTTTTTCTCTCTTTTTTATATACATATTCATTTCTTTAAGAAGTATCTGTGAATTATAAATATTGTGAAGCCTGAAAAACAACACAAAAAGGTTACGTCAACAATATTAACTCATGAACTGTCCATAAGTTTGATAGCTTTAACACATTAGATGCTACAGTAACATTACGACACCAGATCAAAAGAGAGCATTTATGTAGGAGAAAATTTACATAAATGATTGCCAAAAATTCGTTTTTGTTCTGATTTTTTCAAAAATATTCAATCTATCAAAAAAAAATACAAAATTTGAAAATATACTTTTGCAAGCTATCGGCACGCACAAGCAAATCACGATTTCCCTAACTTTTTCTTATAATTTTCAGATGTTAAAGCAACATTTTGCTCATTTCGCCGAAGTTACCAGTTTGAAAGATGCACACAAAATTCCTTCTAAAGTTTGTAAAAAGTTTTTTCAAATCGACGAATGAATTCAAAAATTATTTATATCAACTCCTGAGTTAAGCCTGGTTTTCAGCTAGTTATATAATAAAATTGGTAATTTCGCATACAATTGGTTAATTTCGAAATTATCTCAAATAAATTAATTTCGTTCAAATAACTCACGAAATTCAATATTTATTTACATTTAATTCGCACAATAAACTAAAAAAACTATAACACATCATAACCTAGTAACTCAAGCAAATAATACAATTTGACAACTACCAGTAATTCCGCTCTTTCGCTCACAATTTTTTTGATAGAATGAAACCATGGGAGGATCATGGCAGAATTATAAGGTAGGGTCGACTCAGAGAGGAATGGAGTAGAAAGCAGAATAAAGCTACATTGATGTCAAAATCAGCTGTTCATCGCGAATTTCTTTATGCTCACGTTTCGCAGTTGTTTTTAGGTTAAAACTGTTACAGGTTTTTTTTTGCAATTTTAAGACTTGTTTCACATTTTATAGTTTTTATTACACTTTTTTTATAATATTTTCACTCAAATTAGCACAAATTTAACACCCGCGACCTTGGAACTTGGAAACATAAAATATTTTCTTCATTTGGAATTTCTACGAAATTTGTCGTTTTGACATATATGTTCCTTCTCATTATCCACTCTTCGTTGACGCGTTAGAGCACTCGGCGAAGCAGCCCTACCTTATCATTATATCATGGGTAGAATTATAAGGTGAGGCCGACTCGGAGAGGAATGGAGTAGAAAGCAGAATAAAGTGAGATAGATGTCAAAATCAGCTGTTCATCGCGAATTTCTTTATGCTCACGTTTCGCAGTTGTTTTTAGGTTAAAACTGTTACAGGTTTTTTTTTTGCAATTTTAAGACCCGCGACCGCACTGTTTGCAACTTGGAAACATAAAATATTTTCTTCATTTGCAATCTACGTAGTCCATCACTGTCCATTATCCATTTCATTATATGCTTCTTCATATACTTTATATCATTTATGAGATAAGCTACACATTTCCTGCATCTTCAAGTTCAATAAAATGAACTATGAGCACTTGTACAATTTCGAAATTATCTGACGAAATTACTTCATTTTAACCCAGTGTGAACATAGTATTAAGTAGAAAACGAAAAAAAGAAATAAAATATACAGACAAACGACAACCTCTGATCGCCGTATTTTTGAATATGGCCCAGTGTTACTTCCTACCTGCGGAAACAGACCTAATTATTTATTTAACTAATTAGCAATACCGGGAGAAATTGTATATTAAAGTAAATATTTATTTAATTAAGAAATTTATTTTCCAAAAGACATATTGAATGCTATAGAAAAGACCTAATTGTAAATTAAAACTATTGCTTTCACACATAACGCATTTGAATATTTATAGTTGTTAAATCATGGCTTATCCTTTTATTTTTACTGCCTTACTGACACTTGTTGGATTCATCATATACTAAAACATAAATTATTCAACTTTTCCAGAGTAAATAATTGAAAAACGGAAGCTGATAAATTGTTTTTTATATGCTACAAATAATAAATGTTGTGTACTTGTACTCTGCCGAAATATGTACCTTTTCGATATATAGAATATTTTAACACTGAGCTTGTGCTACATGCTGATCATATTTTTCCTTTTGGCTAAATGTTTTAGAGCATATTTTGCATTTAAAGCGACATCTACGCGTGCTACCGGGATGTTCATGTTCTCTTATATGAACCTTCATATTGTAGACTTGCGAAAAACATTTCCCACATATGGGACAACTGTGCGGTTTTGCTCCCGTATGCGTCATCATATGTCTGTTTAAATGTGCCTTTGTGCGAAATTTAAAGCCGCATACAGCACATACAATATTCCGTATATCTTCATGTACTTTTTTGTGTTTGTATAACGCCACCTTGTGGACAAAACGTTTTGGACATATATCACATGCAAATGGCATCTCGCCACTGTGCCACGCCATGTGACGCTTTAGGTAGCCTTTATGATGAAACTCCTCACCACAAACTGAGCATACATATTCCTTGACCGAGTTGTGCGTGTTGGCGTGCGTTATAAATCCCGATTGGGAGTAAAAAGTTTTTCCACACTGATCGCAAATAAAGCCAGAAAAATGTTCCTGACGTCGATGTGCTTGGTACGAGCGTTTAGTAGTAAACTCTATGTCGCAGCATCGGCTTATGGATTTTTTCTTAGACTGTGTAGTTTCTTTATCCTCACCATTTGATTCTTGGATATTTTCAATTAAATCGTCTTCATCTAGATGTTCAATTTCAATAATTTCATCAAACGCACTGCTGTTGTCATTGTTTTTAAACTCAGTTTCCGAAAACTCACATTTTATTAAGGCATCGACATCGTCTACCACCAGCTCGCCCTCTCCCTCATCTGTAATTAGAAAATATGTATTAAAACTATTGGAACAAATCTGTTGTTAAAATCATGTGTTGAGTTTGTGTAAAAGCTCAGATTTCTTTGGACGAAATAGACACTTAGAAGGCATGACAGTCATAATCTTTAAGTAGCAGCAGCAGAAAAGCAACTTTCGTAGAAAGCTGAGAAATACACGAACATCAGAATTGTTGCTTACTGAAAAGGCTATCTGCATTTTCCACAATATATTCAACTTTAATACAATCTTCTTCAAAGTCTTCCAATCTATCCACTTCTTCCTCTAGATGCTGACTTAAGTCTCCTAATGAATCTCCAAAATCGACACAATCTTGAGAATCTTCCTCATAGATTACTTTTTGTATAACTGTATTTTCCATCAGCTCTCGGAGGTCACTTTTAATCTTTTTCATTATTAATGCAGCTTTATAATAAATAATCAGCTTGCCAGAACATCTATTACAGATATAAATATCCTTAATGTCTTCCTGGCTGGCATGTTTTGCTTCAATAAAGTCAGTGATGCACTCATTTATTACATCAATGATTGGCACGGGTGGATCACCAATGGTATATTCAAATATGTTTAGTTCTGGTTTTATTGAAGAATGGCAAATGCAGCAATTAAGCATTGTTTCCATTTTATTAATTCATCCAAATCGCACGAAAGTAAACAATAACTTCTTTTAAACAAAAATAATATGAAACGTCAAATTAAGTGTTGCAGCTTGCTGCAAAGTAAAGGGATTATTATTTACAGACTGGTTTCATTAATGATACAATAAAAATGTAGGTAAGGAGATTCACCACACCGATCTGAGGGCGGATTCTGAAGAACGCTAAATCTCCATCGCTAAAGCTTAATTTATAACTTTTAGCGATAATTGCGATTCTGAAAAACGCCATCGCTTATTTAAAAATTTAGACTAAATTTAGGCTAAAAAATTAGAGACTGAACGAACTTTTAACGAAGAATAAAATCTAAGCTATCATCTCTAAATACTTAGCGATTGATGCGATTCTGAACTTTTTTTTTGCGATTTTCAGAAACTCTAATTTTATTTTTAGCTATAATTTTGGAGTCCAATATTTTGCTGTCGCTAAATTTAAAATGAAAAGGTTTTTGAATGAAAATCGTAATATTTTATTTATTTATTGAGAAAAATGAATTATTCGTCTGTTTTGAATGTTCTCAAAGATAAATATACATATTTAAAGCAGTTTTCTTCGAAAACTTGCTATTTGTATTTAACAATTATATTAATATTTTTATAGTTTAATATGCTTTTAGGGAAAGATTGAAAATTTATAATTTTATAAAAAAAAATACAGAACATTTATTGGAAATTGAAAAAGACTACAAAAGCATTTGTTCGTCCTCTTCGCTATCGCTTTGGTTGGCTTGTTGTTAATTTCTTTGGCTGAGCAGAAGCTGTTCTCTGCGTTTCTGCTTGCTGATTGACTGATTGGAGCGTGTGTTTGCATGCTGCAGCGTGCTCTCTACCTGATGCGTCAAATTCTCATCGCCGTCCTCATCTTCTTCAACCAATCGGTCTGAATCCAAGCTGACCACATTTTCGTCGTCCTCATCATCGCCTTTTTAGGGCATCCATTTGATGGTGGACTTTTGTGAATTTAATACGCCCATTTGAGCATCGAGCGAGAAAACTTTAAGATTTTTTGTTGAAGCTTCTCCATCATCTTCACATTCGGAGCCACCTGATGCATCCTCCTGCTTAAAGATATGTCCTTTTGCAAGTATTCGTGTAAATTTTGGAAACTCAAGTGACGCAGTTTTAGGGACAAGTGATATTCTGCCACGGCTGTGATTTTATTTAGTCGCATGCATTTGGTGAAGCTGACGCACTGATCTACCTCGCGTGCTGCTGCATCTGTCTCGAACAACTCCTTGACAGAAATCCACCACAAGTGTCATACGGCATGTACAGGTGTTCATACGTCAGTAAAATGATTGAATCAATCAAAATTTGTTGTTGCTTTCCTATGTAAAAAAAATGAACTTTATCTCAGAGCGAAAATAAACTCCAAAATCTTCTCTCGTCAGTCAAAATATTGATTGAGCTCCAGACCTGGGGGTCAATTCCCGTTTTGCGTTAAAGTGAAGTGAAAAAAAAAACTTTTCACAATCGTTTTCATCTGACGTCTTCACTTTTTTACTTCACTACGCACAAAAACGCGATTCTTGTTCGTCTAATGGAAAGTAGTTGCTGAATAGCATATAAGAGGTGCTGAATGTCTATTAAACAAAGCTTTTATGAAAAAATGTAAACAATGTATAAAAAAGAAGGAAACTTTTGCAAAAATGACTTCATCATTAATTTCATTTCATTTGCGCAGAGATATTGGAAATAAATAAATATGAACAAGATAAGTTTTGCGACAGCATAAAACAGCCAAAAGTAGTAAAGCAAATAGTATTTACTTGTTATTGGCCATATCACCATTTTCCTCTAAATAGTTGATAAGATACTGTTTCTGCGTACCGCTTGTCCTTTTTCCCTAAGCTGTTTTTCTTTTTACATTATTTATTTTTAATTTAAAGTAATTTTCTGTCCATAACGTGCGTTTGCTACCGGCGTTAACTTTCTTTCCATTTCAGCGAAAAATGAACAGCTGTTGGCCTTTTAGCACACAACGGGAATCGCATTTTCCGTGTAAAGGTGAAAACATATTTCACATGACGATAACGCAGAACAGGAATTGACCCCCTGCATCAATCAGTCAAAGGGTTGCATTATTTTACTTGTCAGCTTTTTAGAAGGGAATTATATCAAGAAAAGTAGTTAACTGGAAAAAATGTAGTTTTTTGAAGTGAAAAAGAGGTGTAGTTTCTTTAGTTCCTGCCATAATTTCATCAATTCTTTTGTTTTTTTATGACTTGCATGCGATGGTCATTCAAATAGGTATAATTTCCGGCGTATTGATTTCCTAATGTGATCGACTATACTTCCGCTATTGTTTTCCATTTTGTAAAATTATTATGCACACAAAACAACTTAATAAAAGAAACACCCAAATAAAGTAATGCACACAGCACGATATAAATTCACAAAATAGTAGGTAGCAGAAAAGTAACAAATGCCTGCGTCGGAGCTTCAATCAAAAAATCGTGTGTGATCAAGCGTCAATCAATATTTTCAGAGAGAGTTAAAGAGAGTAAAAAATATACTTCAAATATTTGACTGATGTATGAACACCTACAAAGAGTTCAAACCAAATATCATTTGTGATTCTGCGCAGCGCTCTTCCACAACTGTGGGATCAGTTATTGCTATTTTTCCATCATCAAATGTGCAGAATGTTACACACTCTGGATAATGACCACTGGGTATATACCATTTCATCACACGGAACTCGTCATTTTTGAGTTCATCCAAGCGCTGATTCTGTTTAATAGCTTGGGCAATGAAAGTTCTTCACATGTTGAGAGCAGTGTTTCCCTCATTGTTTGTTTTTAATTTGAATAAATTGTTTTTGAATAAATTTTGAATAAATTATTTAAATAAATTGTTTGACATAAGAATCGCTAAAACAGCGCTTGCTGCGGCCAGTAGTAAAAGTAACATTTTTAGCTAAGCGATTTGAAACTCAGAATCGCATTTTAGCGAAATCGCTAAGGAATTCAACAAAGATTTTTTTTAGCATTTTAGCGATAGAGATTTAGCTTTAGCTAGGCGATTTTCAGAATCTAGCCTCTGAATTTCAAAATTATAAAATACTGTGCTGTTGTATCTTACAAAATATCCACGAAAAATCCATGATTGTTCTTTGATTTTTTGATGAATGTCTTAAGGCCCAACCAAAATAAACGAGTTGCTCCGTAACGAATAGAGACGAAAATGTTCGCTTTATTGCAATTCAATGTTGTTGTCCAAAATGAACAAACGTAATTTAACGATGCTGAACGAAACATCTTGTCCATACGTTTTGTTCCGTAAGAACCGAACTGCTAGCGGCTCAACTCGTCAGACGTTCGGCAAGTTGCAATCGTCTAGTTTCGTCTATTTTGGTTAGGCCTTTACCTGTGGCGACATGTTATAACTTCGTTCACTTCGATCTTCGGCAAATCGTCAAAAATTGGAATATGTAAATTGGACGCGATAATTTTGATAAAATATCGCTTTGTTTTATTTTTCCAGACAATTTTTCAATTTTTTTTTATGCTCTAAATACTTTAATATTGATATTTCGCTTCGACGTTCGCTTCGAAAGTGAAGTTATTAACTGCTTTATTTTGCAAACCGAAAACGCAAACCAACGACAGTAAGACACGAGAAGCAATACTTTTTTATATACAAAATTCTTTGCTTCTCGTTGCTTAGCATTTTTGATATACAAAATTATGCGGTAAATGTAGCCACTGACAGTCCTGAATGAACATAATTTTATTATTAGAAAAGTTTTGAAGTTTTTTTGGGGTTTTTTCATTCGCCATTTGCCTATTCGCTATAAAATCGTTCTGATACAGCAGGGCACTTTAGTTCTTGTAATTTGTGCATATATTAAGTAAATATATATTTATAACTAAGTTAAAAATTTTTAGTAATGTCAAAAAGAAGTTCTGCCATCTTTCATACAACGTCATCTTCTTCATCATCTTTCAACAGCCAGCAGATTAAATAAAAAGATTAAAAAGATGAACTGAAAGCAATGTGTCGATTTTCAAACTCTAATTTTTAATTTATGTTCAACAGTTTCTCCGTCAAACAGTAATTAAAATTTATGTATTACATTTATAGTGGACATTAAAATAAAAATTTTAAATAAGAAATAAATAACACAAAAACTAAACTAAAACTAATATACATAATTTACTGAAAACAAAGCTTTAAAATCACAAAACTGCGATTTCTTTCATTGTAAATACATTTGTCCGCATTTATCCTATTTATCCTACAAATAATTTCCTTTCTTATTATTTGATCCACACTCATCAATAATACAGAAAAGTGGCAATGCTGTGTTCATATTATCAAATTTTTCGTGAAATTTCATTATTGTCTTGCACACCGAATTGATCACATCAGCAGCACTCCATATGCTTTATTTCTAAATAATCTTTTTTTTTGTAAATTTCCGATTTAATCTGCCAGTTATGGATGTAATCTATAAATTCTTTAGTCTATAATTCATTCTTACGTTCTCTCGTGACTTGAAATCTCAGCACATATTTTGCTTCTCCGATGTCTTTCATCTTAAAGTTTTTAGTCAAGCCCTTTTTTATGTTCTGCTTGTTATTTTGATTGTTGGTAAAAATCAAGATATCATCCACATAAATTGCCACGTATGTTATATCATCGTCTTGAAGTTTGTAATAAATACATGGATCTGTTTTAGACTGTGCTAGTTCCATAGATTTTAAACTTCTGTCGAGTTTTTTATTCCACACCCGACTTGCTTGCTTAAGACCATACAAAAATTTCTTTAAACGACAAACTTTTCCTTCTTCTGCAGGAAGGCCCTCCGGTAAGTTCATGTAGATTTCTTCTTCTAGCTCACTTTGCAGAAAAGCTGTCATAACATCCATTTGATCTATATCGAGATCATATCTTACAGCTAAGATTAAAAGTAGTCGTATTGATCCGTAACGCACGACAGGTGAAAACGTTTCTTCGTAGTCAATGCCATGCCGTTGTGAGTATCCCTTGACGACAAGTCTTGCCTTGTATCTGCCAATGTTTCCTTTTGCATCGCGCTTAGTTTTAAATGTCCATTTTGAATTTATTGCCCTTTTGCCTTTTGGCAACTTCATGAGATCCCATGTACCATTCTCCTCAAGTGATCTAACTCTTCTTGCATGGCCAACTTCCATTGTTGCTTTTTGACATCCGATATCGCTTCTTGAACAGATCTAGGATCCTCTTCTTGATCTGACGCAATGGAAGAAACAAAGTCATTACGAACAACAGGTTTCCTCATTCTTGACAATCTTCTCAGCTCTTCTCGAGGTGCGATTCTGACTTTTGGAGATTCTTCAATTTCGCAGGCTTCTGAATCGTGAATCCTAGATCCTGAATCTGAGTCCTCAGAATAAAAGTTTTCTTCATCTGACTGAAGTTCTGTCTCCACTACAGAATGGTTTTGGCAATCCGAAACCCTTTCTGCTGAATCTTCTCCATTTTCCACCACTGAATCGCATCCGTGAAAAATGTTGTAGTAAGAATTATCGATACCTGCTGGCTCAATGCCAAACTGTTTTTCAAAAAACACAGCATCTCTACTTGTGTTGACTTTTTTCTTTGTTGGATCGTAAAAGCGATACGACTTCGAATGTGTACAATATTCAACGAAGATCACTTCCTTTGCCTTAGTGTCCAATTTTTGCCTTTTCTTTTTAGGAACGTGAATGACAGCTATACATCCAAAAACTTTAAAGTGTTTTAAGCTTGGCTTTTTACCTGACCAAACTTCTTCAGGAGTGGCGTTATGCAAGGCGTTGCATGGCGTTCGATTAACCAAATATACTGAAGCATTCGCTGCCTCTGCCCAAAATATCTTCTCCAATCCTGCTTCTATGAGTAAACATCGAGCTTTCTCTATTATTGTTCGATTCATTCGCTCTGATTTGCTGAGGTGTGTATAATACCGTCGTTTGATGCTCGATGCCACTACTTCTCAGTATTCGTTTCATCCTCCAGTTGCAGTACTCTGTTCCGTTGTCGCTTCTTAATATTTTTATCTTTCTTCCAGTTTGATTTTCAATAAAATTTTTGAATTCTTCAAATTTTTCTGCTACTTCATCTTTGCATCTAATGAAGTATGCAAAATCTTTTCTTGAAACATCATCTATAAAGAGTAGCATGTAACGAGAACCTCCAATTGAATATTTTCCAATAGGTCTGCAAAGTTCTGAATGGATTAAATCTAGGATTCCATTTGCTCTTGAGCCCACGTCTTTGAAGGGTTGCCTTGCCATCTTTCCTTTGAGGCATGTGATGCAATTCTCCCTTTTTACGCTACAGTTGATGCCTGTTACCACACCTGAGACCATTTTACGAATATTTTCAAAACTTGCATGTCCGGTGCGCTTATGCCAAGTGTCGTAATCCACTTGTTGCTCTTGCGAAAGGAATACGTTTAGGTCCCGTGCTAAATTTAGTCGAAACATATCATTGATTAACTCACCCGTTGCTCCAACTTGGCCATCATCATTAATGACTCTGCATCCTGAGCGATTAAACCTCACTTCATAACCTTTCTTAACGATGCGTGACACAGAAAGTAAGTTGATGCATAATTCTGGCACGTGTAGCACATCTAGGAAACTCACGGTATCCTCACTGGACTTTCCTGTTTTTACAGCTAGTTCTACTTTACCAATGCCTTCAACGCGCATTGAAGAACTGTTTGCCACGATTACCTCTGCATCCTTCGGTTGAGTTTTAGTTTTGAAATATTTTTCGCTTCAACACATATGTGCCGATGCTCCTGAGTCAAAATACCAGTCTAGAGCATTAACTGATTTTGCAGAAAAAGAACCGAACATTGCTTTTTTCTATTGCTTGAAGCCATTTTTCTTTTTCTTTGGACAATTCACGGATATATACCCGAAGTCATTGCAGTTGTAGCATTTTGGCACTTTGAATTGTTTGTTCTTCTCTGGTTTGCCTTTTTGGCCCGCGAAAGCAACATTGCTCCGAAGCCTCCATTGCCTTCTGTTTTCACATCTTGAAGAAGCTTTAACTTAATGGAATCGCCAGTGATTTTAATGCCAGAGCTTTGAATTCCCATGATCATCGGTTTGTAGTCATCGGGAAGACCAGCTAATAACATCGATCCTGTCCATTCCTCGTCGACATTGAGACCAACACCTCTGAGTTTGTGTGAAGTATTTAAAATTTCGTTTCGTTCTTCGACTGCGTTACAGGGATGATATTGGCTTAGTTGGAAAAGGGCCAGAATTCAAACCAAAATTGGGACAATTTGACGTTAATAGGGCTTTTAGTTTTATAAAGTGGCAATTCAATATTGAAGGCCTTCTTTGTGGTCACACGGTCATGCCATGTTCTCACAAATAGCACACTTTTTAATAATCTCACCAAGTCCAGTTTATTTTTGGTGAAAATAAAATTCGAGTTCGAAATTTCGAATTAAAAGTTTTGGGAAATCAAAAAAACTTTAACTTTTTCGTGTTTTATTTCGTTTGTGCCGTTTAAGCCGAACATGGAAGGAAGTTCTTGGTTGATCACAAATATAGCAAGCTCTAATTTTAATGATTAAATTAAATCACTCTCCATCTTAATAGTGTTTAAGGTGATTATTTCATATACATTTTATTTTACGCATTATTTGTGTCAACATTTTTTTTTTAATTAAAAAAATGGCAAAAACAATCTTTAGATATAGTGTATTTCTGCAAAAAAATGTTTAGCAAAAATTGCAAAGCAATATAAATCGGTTATATCCACTTTTAAATAGTCGTAGAATGTCAGAAATGAATAAGCAATTTAATGTAGACTCTTCTCCGTTAAGACTTGTAAGAAGACGAATCAATGAAGCGGGACGAAATTGAGTAGAAAAAATTCACCCATGTCAAAAAATATATTGAGGCATGGCTGAATTTAACAGAAAATAGTTTCATAAATGACCACAATTTTAGAATAAAGAATTTTGCAAGAAGAAAATTAAGTCAAATTACATCTGATAAGATGACAAAACAATCACCAAGAAATAAGTTTAAAATTTGCCACCAAAACTTTATCAGGGTGTAGACAGGATGTAGACAGGGTGTAGACAGGGTGTAGTACTGGCCTGATTTTCTTAGCGTTGATATTGAATTGATAACAAAATGGAATAATTTGTACGTATATTAAGGCATTGTCAGGACTACGATGGAGCCTTTAGGGCTCGCTCTTTTCATATAACTTGGAAAACAAACAAAATTTGTAGTTGAGATTACTAAAAAGTATGCTTTTTATGTGATCATGGCTGTATATACCAGAACTTATTTCAATGAGAACATTTAAAAAGGATATAGGAAATATAGACTTTAAATAAGAATTACCCAAAATTTATCCATACAAAATTCGGTTAATTTTCGTTTTGAAACCGTATTTTGTATTTACCATACAAAAATCACCTAATTTTTTAGGACTATTTCACTTTTTGTTTTCGAGTGATAGTATACATTGACTACTAGTGAAATGGTTATAACTATTACTATCACTCGATCATCATGTTTTTAAAATTAAAAGTTTTTAGTTAAAATCAGTCCCCGTCCCGCGATAGTCATACCTATTGGTAACTACTAATGAATAATAATTATTTCTTTCTCCAGATATATTCATTTATTTAATAAATTCAAGAGAGCTTATTCTTGTCAAGCACTCCGATACCGCAAGATTTAGGCAATTTTTCCAAAATTTTAGGCATATTTTCGTTTTTATTGGGTGATTTTCTTACATTTTATATTTAATTTTTTTTTTTGGGAATTTTTGGTTTGCATAGTACATAATCAGAATCAGAACGATTGCATAGTACATAAATGTTGTCAACAGACATCAACCATTAAACTATTGTAAAAAATTGCGATTATTTTTTTTTTGGGTTAAATTTTTTCAAAAGGGCCTAAAACGACTAAAAAGGGCCTCGGGGCTTTTACAATTAAAAAGGGCTCAAAAAAGCCCTAAAAGCCCCCAAATATCATCCCTGCTGCGTTACAGTCATTTAATTTGGTTGAACAGAATTTCTGTATTAGACCAACTCTGCGTATAAGCCCTGAACCTTGAAAAATTTTTGAGAGCGTATCCCATATTTCCTTGGCGCTCCTGCAATGACGAATGTGTGGATAGATTGTTTCTTCCACCGGAAGAATAAATTCTGATTTTGCCTGGTCGTGTTTTTCGTTACTCCCCTCAGATCCTGCAACCGCTTTCCAAAGACATTTAATTTGAAAATACGCTTCAACTGAAAATTTCCAATCTTCGAAATTTTCGCTGCCATGAAGCTTTCTGATTTGCGTGTTGATTGAAGACATTTTAAAACGTTATTTTCTGCGTAAGCCGCGTAAGCTGCGTATACCGCGTAGACTGCGTAAATCGCGTAAAGCACCGATTTATTTTTCGTATTCCAGTTAAACTTTTCACGCACTAAGTTTTCCTCTATATCGTGAGAGGGCCCATAAGATTCGAAAAATGAATAAAATTTATTTTCAGAAAAATTCAAACATCATTTTCAATGAAATCAAACTTCTAAGAAAACATAAATATACAGTAGAATAAAACAAATTACGTTAAATCTAATTTTCAACAAAAAATATGAAATGAAAGCAAAGTGCCATTAAAAAAAAAAAATGTTTGATTGATATTGAGCAGTTTCTCTGTCAGATGGCAAAACATTATGTATTACATTTGAAGTGGACATTAAAATAAAAATTTTATATAAATAATTAAGAACACAAAAAATTAAACAAAAACCAATAGGCAATAATAATTTACTGAAAACAAAGCATTATTGGACCATTAAAATTGCTTGAAGTTGCGTTCGCACTTTTTATTAATTCTCTCGTTTTGACATATTATTAAATTACTCTCACAATTTGAACTTTGTAGCCTGAACTAGGGATGTTGGCTGATCATCGATTTTGATTGTTTGAGGGTTTTATACCCTGTGATTGATTGATGCAGGTCTGGAGCTCGAATCAAAATTTTGACTGATGCGATGAAGTAAAAAAAAAAAAACGAAATGGCCATTTCAGCCCTTGAAAGGACTTTGACCGACTCGGCCAAGGGCTGAGGCCATTTCGTTTTTTTTTTTAAGCAGTGCCAATGTATAAAATTTTGCGTTTTGTAAGGGCAGAATTTTCCCAGAAAATAATGCGCTATTAGATTGCACAGCATCATGCCGTAATAAAGTTTTATCGTCAAAATTTTCAGTCTTAAGGCCTAACCAAAATAGAAACTAGACGATTGCAACTTGCCGAACGTCTGACGAGTGGTGATGCTAAAAGTTCGGTTCTTACTGAACAAAACGCATGGGCAAGCTGTTTCGTTAAGCTTCGTTAAATAACGTTAGCTCATTTTGGGCAACAACATTGAATTGCATTGAAGCGAACATTTTCGTCTCTTATCGTTACGAAGCAACTCGTCTAATTTGGTTGGGCCTTTATACTCGAACTTTACTTGAAATTTGTATAGAACAGCCCTCATGTTAAAGAATGTAAAGTTGGCCAACCTCTGAACGTACCTTCAATTCAGTTTGTATATCTATTGTGAATAGGTTTTTTAGAATTGCAAAATGTTGAAAACAGCTGTCCGTTTTTTGGCATCTAAGCGATTCGGAGCTAATTGCACAAAAAGTAATAACTGAGAAGTTATTTATATTAATTGATTTATAATTCTTTAATAGATCTAAGCAAATTATCCAAAATGGTTGATTCCAAGCTAGAAGCCGTGCAGCCCGTTGATATTGAAGAGGGCATCTTCAAGTATGTTCTTATAAAAGTTTACGGCAAGGAAAAAAGTGATGGTTCCGAACCAAGCAAGAAAATTGTTCGGGGATATGCCGACTGTCAGTGGCACTGTAAGAAAAAAAAACAAAAAAAAAACCGGAAAACGGGCTAAATTTGCTGCTTTACATTTATAGCTGATATTTACGAACGCGTTAGCTCTTCCTGTCAGGGATTGGGACTTGAAACGGAATGTTTGGGTGGCGGAAGAATTGAGCATAATCCTAGTGCGAAGCTAATCAAGGTTTATGGCTATTCCCAGGTAGGGTGCTGGAAAATATTTGTACATATTTTGCAAAGTTTACATATGCTTGCTTTGTTGTAGGGATATGGAAAGGCAGACCATGCTGAATCAAGAGATATCTTGAAGAGCAAATATCCTGATTATGACATTGAAATTTCCGATGAAGGTTACTAAATATTAAATTTTTTACATATATTAAACATTTTTATTGCTATAGCTTAAGCGAAAACTTTGGTATGAAAAATATCGTGAATTAAAATTTTTGTTAGCAATCTGACTTGTATCGTTTGGCTACAGCATATTCACCACCCTTCTGAGCAACATGTTTGATTTTAATAGTTTGCTTTTAACTGTAACTTTGCTTTTAACTTTATTGATTTTTATGAAAATAAATGATTTTTGAAATTAATTTTGAAAATAAGCATAACAATCTTCTGAGAAACACAGTTTATACCTATTATAAATAATTCTGCAGAGCAACATTAAAAAACGGTGAAGACAACAGATTTGTGAGAAGTTTCGTTTAGGATGATTACGGACAGTGGAAGTAAATTAAAATACTTTCTTCAAAGAAATTGTTATAGCTGAAGAGAGTACAATTTTTGTAAAAACTTCCGCTGGAAGGATTATTGTTCTTCGACTTTTTTTTAATGACCTAGCTACAGAATAACAGTAAATAATTTTTTATATATATAAAAACCAATTGCTGTGCGTTAGTCCCACTAAAGCTCAAAAATGGCTCGACCGATTTGCCTGGGATTTTTTGTTATTTTGTTGATAATTGTTCAGGGATGAAAATTTGAAAACTGGTGAAAAATTTGGAAAATCGCAAAAACCAAAATAGGCATTTTTGTATGGAAATTTTTAATGTTGAATGAAAAATGTCACACATTTCCGGAAGTTCTTCACCAATTGCTTAGAAATTCGACAGAGAGGTAAACTATAACTCAGGTCAGGTTTAAAGATTTATTTTATTTTCTGCGCCCATTTAGACCACCTACTATGTGCTTCTTTGTGCCTCATCTTCTGACAAACTGCGTTCATTCTTCCCATACAAAAAGCAGCCTAATCTCACTCTGTTCATTACGAGTGAAAACAGGAAATGAGCCGTTGAGCAACGACTGCAGTGAGGGATGATAAGCAATTTATTTTGAACAATGATACAATAATTCTACCAAGTTTTGAACGACCTTCATTCATGCGACAAAGCTGAGAATTCACGAATTCGTTGGCAATGAATTGATGGTATGGTATGATGGTATCATGAATTAATTTGTAAATTTGAATGATTGCTATTAAAGTGTGTGTTTCGAGAAATGTGTGTGGAATGAAAACATGCATATTCTATGCCATTTAATCTTATCGAAAATGAAAATAATTTTAAGGTGTCATTTATTTAATTGTGTTTGTTGCATTATTTTCGTATAAGAATATTATTTAAGATGTCTGTTCGTGAAATTTATATTGGAAACGACTTGGTGCATGTGCAAAAATTATATATTGGACATTTATTATGGACATATTTTAAGAATTTTGAATTGGTTTTAAAATTTTTAAAATTGGGGATGATGGATTTCGGTGCAACTTAAGCCAAAAAAATTAGGAAGAAAACGGCACTTAAAACAAAACTATGCTGAGAAACGGATAGACTTGTAAATATAAAATACCTGCATACTGAAAAATAAAAAATGTAAGCAAAAAATTAATTCTAGCACTTATTTTTTTGGTTGGACTATGAATTAATTATATTTAAAAAATCATATGCTCGATGTTTTTGTTATATTATGCGCAAAATATGGAATTTTTTGTAAGCTAAAAATATCTTACAGGAGTTTAATACAATTTTATTTGGTGGGTTTAAAACACTTTATCATTTACATAATTTTTGTCATGGAGGTTTTAGCAAATACAGATTTTTTTTTAGTCAGACAAAAAGCATGGTGGAATAATAATAAGGTGTTCCCTTCCCATGACATTTTTCGAAATGTTTTTGACATGCCTTATTTTGACAAATTTCTTATATGGTTTGATGTTTGATTCTTTGAAAATGTCAAAATAAGGCAGCCTATTTTTTCTGATTTTCCGGATAAAAACACCTTATATTTATTCCGACATATCAAAAAGTATGAACATTTTTTATAAAATAATTATTTTTTAAAATCGAAGAACAAAAATTATAAAAGTTTTACCGTAAATACAAAAATATTTATGTTTCACTTTGTTACAAACATAAATGTATATATAAAAAAACCCAAATAAATGTATATATTATGATCAATATAGATTCATATTCTAGAAGTTTGACATACATGACAATTTTAAATACAATATATTGAATTTTTTTTTTTAAATAAATAAAATAATTTGAGTTTGCGAAAAAACATAATCCACCTATTTTGATGTAAAATTTGGTGAAGAATCTGATTATCTGAAAATATTACTGCAGGTATCATATTATTTAAATTTTAAAAGTTTCAACAATGATCTTTCGCGCCATTTAAAAAATAAAATTAATAATTTGGCCACCCACGACATAACGGGTGTAAAGCAGTACATACTATTTATACGACGTGTCGCTAATTATGAATAAAACGCAAGCAAATTTATATTGTATTGGAAGAATATTTTTAATATATATACGCGTATAAAATTCGTGTGCTATCTAGAGTTTAATCAAGAAACCCTGATTAAATCTTTCAAACAAATTATTTAATGGTGTTTTAAAAAAGCTGAGATAATGATGAGTAAAAAAATATATCTATTAATTTAAATATACAAATAAATTATTTATTATTATTATATTGTTTTTTTTATATTTTACATGTGCATAGCTCTGGTTTGTTTCTTTATGATACAAATTTAATATCTGAAAATTAAAAAAAAAATTTGATATTAAAACGGGCCTGTAGCGACCTCTATATTGAAAATTTGATTTATATGGGAAAATAGTGCTGCTTTCCGAAAATAATTCCAATTACATTTTTTTAACACAAATTTTGTAAAAACTGGTAAGCACTTCGATTTAATTTTATTTTTCTTTAAAATGAGTTATCAAACATGAAAATAAGAGTTAAATAAGCAGAGTAAAGATTTTTTACTTTTGGGAAAAATCTTATTTTTTTTCTTGTTGTATTAACACATTTTAGTCCGCTGGTCGATTTTTCGGCCACTAACTTTTAAATTTATTTCTGGTAAAAAAATAAAAGATTTTTTCAAACTCTTTCCGCATATACACGGTTCGGTTAAATGGAAATTCAGAAAAAAATTAATTTTAAAATTTCTTTTTTCCTATTCAGGTAAGTGGTTAAAAAATACCCTTTTTTTTGACAATTTTTTAAAAAATCAAATAAATGTATACATATACAGCCTTATTCAATATATTTTCTTATACAATCGTTCAACGCTTGTTTAGTTACGTACTGTTTAAGGCTTTACGCATCCTCTACGCAACCTTGCTTAAATTACTATTCAGAAACATTAGGGGTATTCACGATGTGATGTATTTATGGTAAATTTTTACAAAATTTACAATATTTACAACTTATTGTGAGCGAACCTTCGAAAGAGAAAGTCTTGTATTTTAAAATCAGCTGATTTGTTTCGACTTTTGTTTGAAAATATGAATTATAATGCCTACAAAATAATAAAAAAATTTGAATGAAACACTAATAATGTTGAATTTTTTTAAATGAACTCACATCGCAGCCAGTAGCTTCCTCGATGTTGAGTAGAACTGCTTTTGCGATCAGTTAATCACATACACAACAAAATTTACAAAGAATACAATAGGGTTTCGTCATTGTATTTTTTCTACAGGGTTGAACACTGTGTATTTTTTTTTTGTAATTTTACAAAATTTACTACAAATATAAAATTTATCAAAAATACACAATACAAGGGCAAATACACCACATCGTGAATACCACTTTTTTTTATTCATTGCTTAATTTTGTAAGGTTTGTGTCTAAACAATCGAAAATCTTTTACAAAAATGAAGAATTCTTGTACATACCCTGCAGCGTCAAGAACTGGTACAAAAATAGTGAATTCACTAGTACCATGATACAATGATAAGGTAGGCCCATGATACTAAATGCTCTCACGCGTCAACGAAGAGCGGATAATGAGAAGGAAGATGCTTGTCAAAACGACGAAGTACGTAGAAACGTCAAATGAAATAAAAATATTATGTTTTCAAATCGTAAACAAACTCTGGCACAAACTCTGGCACATCTTGCAAGTAAAGCGAGAAGAAAACCTTGCACACCAAAAACAAGGTGTCATAGGTTACCTTCAAGGCATCAGCATAGCCCTCTTGTACCTTCGCCAGCTGCATGGTGGCCAGCAGCAGTTGATGGCTTGGCCATGCAATGTAGCACCAATTTAATTTCCTCCCATAAAGTTGCAAACATAAACATAAACATCCATAAAGTGCGGTCGCGTGTGTTAAATTTGTGATAATTTGAGTGAAAATATTATAACAGTGTAATAAAAACTATAAAATGTGAAACTCTTAAAATTGCAAACAAATCTGTAACAAGTTCTAACCTACAAACTGCGAACGTGAGTATAAAGAAATTTGCGATGAACAGCTGATTTTGACATCAATCTAGCTTTATTCTGCTTTCTACTCCATTCCTCTCCGTGATGAGCTTATCTTATAATTCTGCCATGACTAGTACTAAGAAGACAGCTACTAGTACCTCGCCTATCTCCAAGCAATGCTTTTGACTGTCGCATTTAACATGGGCTTGTCCTACGAAAAGGGTCAATTTTCATCACTGCATCAACGCGTACTAGTGCAAGAACTGGTTCATTGGGAAATATATTGCACTAGTGCCTTGGGGCAGATATCCCACCAGTTCTAAATTTGGGTCTCTCGGGATAGATATTCGACATTGTTTTTCAAACACATTAAGAAAATTTAAATTTAATTTAATATATTAATATATTTAATATTTATTTTAATATAAATATACATATAAACACATTTACATATTTATAGTATAACAAACAACACAACAAACTCTTGGGACTGCAGTAGGTTGTCTGCATGCAGTTAGCAATTAAACACACACTCCATCTCCATTGAGTCATTTATCTCCATTGAGTCATCCACTTAATTTTTTATTTTCGTTTTTCTGGCCTAACTTTATTTTATTCAATTATATTTCGGTATATTTAACACTTTTTAACAAAATAAAAGAAATGCCGGCAAAAAGAAGAAAACAACAAAATTCAAGTTGAAGCCAAACCGGCATGGATATACGTTTATACGCGCAGCTCGCTAAATAGCTTTGCTTCACTTTCTCTAATCGAATTTACTAGCGCGTTTTTGTCTACTAGGGTACGATAGATAACTAGTTCGTATATAACCTTTCAGTACTAGCACAAAAATAGTGCACGGTGAATATTGTCTACCAGCTCGCTGCAGGGTATGCCAATCTGTTCTTGTACAACTGAAAAAAGTACTACAAATGCCGGATATGGAGCATGTCTATGATAAATTCTCATAAACATCAACCTTAATTGAAAGGAAGACAAACCATTTTAGGTTAAATTTACGCAGCCTTTAAATGCAAATTTCGACGTTTAAGTTACGCAGATCTTTAACAAGCCGGAAAAATCTTTATGAATAACGATGTGTTGTTTAAAGCTGGTTTAAAGTTACACATCCTCTAAAATGAGATTATGAATAAGGCTCGTAATGTATAATAAAACTATTTACATAAGCAGTCCGCCAAAAGACTAAAATATGAGAATCAGTTGG
This sequence comes from Coremacera marginata, assembly GCA_914767935.1. Classification (NCBI taxonomy): domain Eukaryota; kingdom Metazoa; phylum Arthropoda; class Insecta; order Diptera; family Sciomyzidae; genus Coremacera; species Coremacera marginata. The sequence continues at coordinate 11,991,450 of OU612043.1, read as the reverse complement.
TTTTGGACAACACAGGTAAATTAAACTATGTGTTACCTTTGTGATAAAACACAGATGGTCTGATTCGACAAATGGCCCTATATGTATACTTTTATTTTAATATTTTCACATGTCTCTTTTACATATTTTTCAATTAATAAAAATAACAATATTTTATTTAAAATTTTTGAGTTTTTGTGTATAGATTGGGTCATTTTTCGGTTTTTCGACCACTTCGTAACTGAAAAATTTTAAATCGAAAAAATCTTCAACTTTGGAATTTTCTTAATTTGATCACTAATAACAAAATCTGAAATTTTCATTACGAAATTCCAACGTGTTCTGGTAGCGGGTCAAAATGGGTTAAGAAAATTGACAAAATCCAAATTTTAAAGTAATTCAGTAGTGGTATTCAATTAACGCCGTATTTGTGGTGTAAATAGCGTATGTGCCGTAAGTTCATACAACTTACCACACATACGCAGCTTACATCACAAATACGTCGTTCATTGAATACCACTAGTGTAATGTCATTGAAATATTTTCTGAAACTATACCTAATAAGCATAAGAAAATGGTGCGATTACGTTTAATAATTTCGTCATTACGAAATTTTATTGCTAGAAGTACACCTTTTTGGAAATATCGAGTATTTTTGGCAAGTCCAAATCGCCAACAGAACTGTCACTCCTACCATGTAAATCATTATACCATGGAATGGCCGATGCCGACTAAGATGTCTAGTTTTAAGCCCACCCTGAAATTCCTGATAATTCACAATGGTTGTTAGTATTGGCTATGCAAGAAAGTATTAACCGAAATTTCTGTTTGGCCAACCCAACCAAATCAACCGAGTTGTGAACAAAATTCATAAAACATTTAGATGAACCGAAAACCTATTGAATAAAAAAACATTATGTCCATAAAACAACACAACAACTGTGGTATAAAATATGGAGTTACTTCAACTGAACAATGACTGCTTGCAACATATATTTCTTGAGCTAAATTTAAGGGATCAAATTGTGCTGGCTGGCGTTCATCAACGTTTTGAAAACATTGCTATATCCTTATGGAAGGGTTTATACAAACAAGTATCGTTATCATTTGCAGAAATCGACTTAAGCGATACCAACTTCCAGTATTTTTTGTCAATAATCAGTAAATTTTTTGTAGTCCTGAGGTTAAAGTTTTTAACGAAATGCAAATATAAGATTCTGAGCAGTTTCCGGTGCATGCATTTGATTGATTTTAGATTTCAGGAGGATTCGCAAAAATTTCTCACTGATGATGATATGATAAAATTTGTTGAAATATTTCCCAACATACAAAACTTTAGTCCACAAGGCGATTTTACTGGAAAATATGTAAACAAAATGACGAGCTTAAGAAATCTAACACTTTCCCACTGTAAAAAACTGTGCAAGACTCATGTGTTGGAAATTTGCAGAGATATTGCATTGAAAAGTTTGAATCTTAATCAAATTCAAGTGGAAGAATTTGGTATTATTTTACAGCCACTTTTTAAGAGTTTTAATACGCTTGAGAAAATAACTATGAATGAGGTGGACCTTAATATCGATGAATTTAAAGTTAATAGAACTTAGAAAAATAAAATTTATCAAAGGATTTTCTTACAATCCTTACTTCAAATTAAGTTGAATAAAATATTTATTTATCTTTTAATTTTAGTTGTTTTAAAATAAAAGCACTCTCATTTACATTTTTGTCTATCGTATTCTATTATATTTGAAGTGGACTTGCCACGCTTTTTATTATATTTCATTTAAGTTAAACATGAATCAAGCCTGCATATTTTGTGATAAATGCAATAAATTATATTTAAAGCCACTATTTATGGTTTGCATCTGTCCAAGAAACGTGGATACAAACAGACCTCTCTAATGTGATAGCGATTTAGGAGCCAACAGAGAAATCGTTCCAGTCCAAGACCATAACCACCGTGCGGCTGTGTGCCATACATACGCTGATCTGTATACCAGTAATAGGGCTTAGGATCGATGCCTTCGCGTTCATAACCTTTAAGCAACTGATCGATTTCGTACATCCTCATTGAGCCACCAACAATTTCACCCACATTTGGCAATAGAACATCTACACTCTCAGTTAGATTGGGATCACCCGAACAAGTGGCCATATAAAAGGATTTTATGTTTGCTGGGAAACGGCAAAGCATGATGGGTTCATTTATAGTATCAGTCATTTTACGCTCCGGAGCCTCTGGAATATCTTCACCAAATTCATAAAACGATCCATCATCCTTGGTTACGTTATTTTCCTTAAGCCATTCAATGGCCTGAGCGTAATGCATGCGTCGGAATGGCCTTGTGGGTGGTTTAAAGTCTGGATTAAGCTCTTTAACCAAGTAGCCCCAGGGAGATTTCAGCACGCGTTCAACAACATCACAGACCAACTCCTCAAGACGATCGAGTAGATCGTCGAAGCTTATGAATGGACACTCGGCTTCAATGTGTGTGTACTCAGCTAAATGGCGGCGAGTTCTACTCTGTTCGGCACGATAACTTTGAGCAATACAAAATACATCACCCAGTGCTGGCAAACAAGTCTCCAGGTATAGTTGAGAGCTTTGGGTCAAATAAGCTTCTTCACCAAAATATTTCAGTTTGAATAGCGTTGAGCCACCCTCCACCTGAGTTTGGACCAAAGTTGGTGGTGTCACCTCGTTATAACCTTGATCAAAGTAATGCGCACGGAAAGCTTGCATTACGACAGAACGCATCTTGAGAATATTCGATGTATTTTCGCCTCTAATCATGATATGACGATTATCTAACTGAACATCTGGATGCGCTTCTTCGTTGAGAATACTTTCGGCGCCTCCAGAAGGAGCCGTTCCAATCAGTTCCCAATAGTCAACATTTAGTTCATGACCGCCAGGCGCAGACTTACCATCAGGTACTACTTTAAGTGTACCAAACAGTACTACGGTGCTCTCAGTTGTTAGTGTAAGTGCCTCGTATGTCTGACAAAGTAGTTCCGTCAACACGCACTGCAGAAATCCGGTGCCATCGCGCAGTGTGACGAATATGAGTGATTTGCCTTGACGACGCAACCGATGCACCCAACCATATACTTTAACACGTTTACCTCGATTTTCAGTGCATTCGAAAATTCGCGTTTTGCTTGCAGATGGCAAACTTGAATCTTCTTTAATTTGAACTTTTTTGGCTATTTCCAAATTTTGCATGCGTTTCTCAGCATCTTCGACTTCACGTTGTTGTTTTTCGTTATTTTTAAAACTTTCACGTATGAAAATCTTTTGGATTTTCTTCAATTGAGATTTGGCAGCAGGCTCGTAATTTTCCTTGGAATCCTTGCCTTTGCTGTCCACGTAGATGGTTGGAAATGGTTCCTTCTTGGCATGCCGCATTGCTTGCAGTATTGTCTTGTAGGGATTAGTCTCAGTGCCATCACCTGAGTCATCGGAACCATTTTTTTCTGATGTAAAAATTGGTTCTTGAATTTTTGATAAATCCACGTCCATTATTTTCGCGTTTCCTTGCAATAGATGCAATTTTACAAAATCGTCGGCACAAAACGAGGTGAATGACGAAATTTACAGAATTTGCTGCACTGACAGTGTTCACGGCTCGACGGAATTGTAGTAGATATTATCGATTTAAAGTAGCTATTATCGAGTCTACTACTATCAGCTTTTACGCTGCAGCCACACATGATAGTACTGGCATGCCAATAAAGAATGTGTATTTACTTCGAAAATATTCCGAAATAATCAACAAATTCGCTGCGGCCACACGTGATAGTAAATGTTCATTTGAAAAATGTCGTCAAAGCCAAAGGTTCGCCCACTTTTTTATTCCGTTTGCTTTTATTCAGTGATGCTTTATATGCCAACACAGCACCAAACTTAAACGGGATAAAAATGGGGATCTAATTATGTTGAAAAATGTGTTTATCAATATTTTACAAAATGAAATGCAACTTATTCATATGATGTTTTATGTTTCAAATAAGGGCAATTAAAATAATTGCATATATTTCACTACAAGACATGAAAGAAAAGTGCATATTCAAAGTTCGAATATTTTAGGGAGAAGATGCAACACTGTTTCCTTACTTCGATTTCGCACTGGCTGTGGTTGTCAAAATTCACTGTCTCAGTAAAAGTTGTTGCCAGTGGACTGCCAGTGATGTCAAGGTGTGAGTGTATTAGTGAAAAGTGAGAGTGTATTGAGTTTTTCGAACTGTTACTGTCTTCGAACTGGCACGTGTGGCTAGGGGGTTAACTAGTGGTATGGCACGTCATTACATCATTGTGGAATAATAATAATAAGGTGTTAAGGCAAATTTACACGATTCACTATCATTGCTTACTTTATATGAATCATCCGATTTGAAAAGTGTAAATTGAGTTTCATCTTTAAAATGAGGATGATTGTCAGCCACATTGAACAGTGAAAGAAGAGTATTTCCTACTTTTGATGAAAGTGAAACCAAATCGTACTTATGTTTTATGTTGTATTCCATTTCTTTTTATAGCTTTTGTAACAATCCTAGATTTTTTATCTTAATTCCGTTTTTTATTATTTTAGAAGGCATTGCTAATATATTTTAAACGTCAATAAAATAAATCAACCAACGAATAAATTTTGACGTTCAACATCGAATTTTAAATTTACACTTTGAATAATGTAACTTAAAAATGGATTCACTGTCATTATTCAATGTGAAATGTGTAAATTCGCCTTTAGTAAGTTTGGCACTTCTCTCTCAAAATTGGGCAATTCACAGATTAAGTACGCAGGCCTGTTTAATTTACGATTTGTTATTCTTACGCCAACTTACGTAAGCGTATTTTTCTTTGTTGTTCTTTTGCATGCAAAAGTAAATACACAAACACGCGTAAATATAAGTAGCCCTTGGACGTGTTTTTTGTGTCTCGTATTTTTATGCCCTATCTACAGCATATATAACAGGGTTGCAAAATCATTGAATTCGGCAAACACATAGGCACTATTTACACGACATTCAAAGTGAAGGATCATTCAAAATTTGTTGTTGTTTTTCCAGGGGGAAAAAAAATAAACTCACTGCGAGAGCGGAAATGAACTTTCAACACTTCATCGCATCAATCAAAATTTTGATGGAGCTTCAGACCTGCATCAATCAATCACAGGGTTGCATAATCAACTTTTCTGGTACTTACAGCAACACTTTTAGTCGGCATCGGCCATTCAATCAAAAAATCACGTGTGAGCAACTATTCAATCATATATCTCGAAGAGAGTAAGAGAGAACAAAAAACGCGATATTCTTCATTCAATTTGAATGACGTATAGTAGGTGTTCACACATCAGTCAAATGATTGAAGTATATCGCGATTTTTTACTCTCTTTAGCTCTCTTCGAAAATTATGATTGACGCTTGCGCACACACGGTTTTTTGATTGAAGCTCCGACGCAGGCATTTGTTACTTTGCTACTACCTACTCTTTTGTGAATTCATATCGTGCGGTGTGCATCACTTTATTTGAGTGTTCTTTTATTAAGTTGTTTTGTGTGCACAAAAATTTTACAAAATGGAAAACAATAGCGGAAATATAGTTGATCTTTTAGGATTAAAATAACTCACATTAGGAAATCAATATTACGGAAATTATACCAATTTGAATGACCATCGGATGCAAGTCATTGAAAAACAACAGAATTAATGAAATTATGGCAGGAACTGAAGAAACTGCACCTCTTTTTCTCTTCAAAAAACTTCCTTTGTTTCCCGTTAACTACTTTTCGTGATATAATTGCCTACTAAAAATCAGACAAGTAAAATAATGCAACCCTTTGACTGATTAAAGGTTGCTGCCCACTGACGGCGCGTAACGAAACGAAACGACAAGCCGGTCAGAATTCTTTGGTTTTATAGCCACCGGCTTTTTCGTTGGTCGTTGTCGTTTCGTCGTCGTAAGTGTGCATGAATACATAAGAACGCAGTGTAGTTATATTATGTAGTTTCGTTACGCACCGTAAGTGGGCAGCAACCTTAATGCAGGTCTGGTGCTCAATCAAAATTTTGACTGACGAAAGAATATTTTATAGTTCATTTTCGCTCTGAAGGGCTCTATAGACGAGCAACTAATCGCAAAACTGGTTGATAAACTGGTTGCTGGTTGTTGAAAGCAAATCGTGTGTAGATGAGTTGAGCTGTTATTTTCAGTTTTTCAACCAGTTTATCAATCAGTTGGCAAAAATTAAAAAATTTTGATTTTTGCGATTTCACATCAACCAGTTCTTCAACTGGTGATGTGTTTGTAGCAAAATCAACAACTAATCGTCAGATTCATAATATAAAAAATTATTTGCATTCATTTTCAATATATGCCTGATGTTTTCAAGAAGAAAAACTTTTTGTACTGTAATTGAAAAATTGGTTCATGCGTCTATAGATAAAACCATCGACCTGTTTTTCAATCAGTTTTGCGATTAGTTGCTCGTCTATAAGGGCCTTGAGATAAAGTTCATTTTTTTTTTACATAATAAAGCAACAACAAATTTTGATTGATTCAATCATTTGACTGACGTATGAACACCTCCATAGACTCTGCCGTGCTGAGGTGCACACAGTTGCAAAAATAACATATGCTATAAATCAGCGATCTCTGCTATAAATACGCTTTGTTAATTTACGTTTAAACTGTGAATAGCCCAACTGTTTCCTTCAATTATTCCGCTTTTCATACTTTATTCGCAAGGTAAAAGTCTAAAATCAAATTCTTCAAGCTACGAATTAACTCAACTAATCTTTCCAAAGTTATTCTATAGATGTTAGAAGTGCGTATAGATGTTAGAATGTTTTATTAACAATCCTTTCGATTGCCTCTAAAATTTTTCAACCAATTTTTTAGTTAAAAATCTGGTACCATGAGAGCATCCTTAACCAAATTATTGAATCAATGGGCAATGATTATGCTTATCTACCAATTGATTCAATCGATTTCGTAATGAATTTTTCAAATAAAAATTTTAATGTTAATTTAAATTTGAAGCTGCCTTGTTTTCAATACTTGCGCCAACTACTGGTAGACATGGCTATTAGCTAGCCAAAAAACATTGAAGGTTTCAGAAAACTTCAAGTTGTGTGTCCTGAAATTTTTTAAAGTTTCTGGGATCCGACTGTATCGGCAAGTAAATATGAAAAATCAAAGGAATAAACGTTTTGTAAATTTATTTATCCTTTAGTCCTGCTGCTGCCCCTTTTTGATGGTCAACGAAGAAATGTTATAACTCCTTAATTAAGTGAAACATGTTCAAGATAAAATTTTATTATTTTTTATCAATAGGAAATAATTCTATATACATTTGTTATTCTATGCAGATGTTTAAATTTTAGTGAATGGTTTGGGATGGTTTGAGGTTTGAACTTACTGCAAAACTTTCCATCTTTCGTAACTATTGATGTTTTCAAATTTTATTATTTTCTAAAAACACAAAGAAATTTGTAAGCTACAATACGCAAAATAAATTTTTATCTAGTGAAAACTATTTGTAGATTTAGATTTTTGGCAAAATTTAATAAATAGATTGAATTTTGCAACTGTTCTCATTGTTAATTATTATAACAATAAGGAAAATTATTTATTTTTTGCTTTTCTATAGCTTTGCATATTATAACATAATTAAAATTTTATTTGTGTTTTTTTTACAGTCTTTTTTCGTTTTTGAATAAGTTTTATAAATAGATTGCTTTTAGCCAATTTTTTTGCTAAGCATATAATTTGATAGGAATTGGCAATTAAGTTTTGCTACTGAGCCGTACAAGTGAAGCTTATTTGTGATAGTCAAAAGCAAAGTGAAAAAATTTATAAAATTTGACAATGAATGAATAATGAGCTCTCGAAATAAAACAAAAGTTAAATCAAACAGCGTGCCTTATAACTACGTAATTGTAAATAAAGAATAAAATACAGTACATATATAATGAAGAGTTGCGACAAAGAAAACTCAAAAGTCTTACAAAACAAACAATTTTGAATATGTTTTAACTAACAGTACTTTTAGTTTTCTTTCTTTCAACTCTGTTCATAACTAAATACAACATAAACAAACAAAATTTAAACTTTAATCAATGTTTATAAAGTGGAGATATTTTTGCATAAAGCGTCTAATATGTGTGTGTGTTCTGCTATACAATATATTCTCCATACATGTAATTTTAAATAACATAAAAATCATAATAACTTAGGACATAGTATTATATCTTAGATTGCTATCAACGCCACCACCACCAGGACTGCCAGGCTCGGATATTATTTCTGAGTTATTGTCGGAAAATAGACGCCGACTAGGAAGTACTTCTCGAATACTGTCAATTAAACGTTGTTGAAAGGTTTTATATTCCATGTCGACCGACTGTGTATCACCAAAATTGAAATCGGCCACTTCGACAGTAAAGCTGAAAGAAAGCAAAAATATAAGTAATTTATTATTATATTCATTTAAGATGAATCTTTGCATGTAAAACATTATGTCCTGACTGGCTCAAACTAAATTAAATTTGACCACTATAAATGATTTTTGAAAATTGAATGAATTTTTAATAAAAATTTCGACAAACATCTAAGAGTTTAAAAGAATAGTTAATTTTGAATTAGCTGTATTGTACTGAGGATTGTTTGACGTTGAACTGAGGAACCTTACGATATCTCGTATTGTTTTGCTTACATAAATTTATAAGCATATTTCTAAAATGTTATTTTAGAATTTTCTAAACTTCAGTCGAATTCGGGAGCAAGAGTTGTCCGAGTTGACCGGGTTGGTAAATATCTTCTATCTTTTCCGTTCTGCAGATAATTATTATAGTTGTAGGCACGTTTTCCTTTGGGTCGTTCCTTTTGCTAACACTGTTAATATCCACGCTGGTCTTGGTCTTCCAACCCAAGGTGCACCATAAGGATTCTATTCGAAGAAACTACTTCGCGATGCTGTAGTATGGTTTTCTCAGTGTGTGATCAATCTAGCGTCATTAACGCTGCCTTATCTTGATCAACAGCTTTTGAATTGTTTTACGCCACAATTTCTGGTTCTAGATAATTTGCGGTCTTTTAGGATGTAAATCGCAGACAGCGAAGCCTTTAATTTTATCTTGATTTTCAACGAGACTGCAGATTTCAAAGGCATACAATAGCACGGATTTTACAGTAGTATCGAAAAGAATAACACATTTCCAGATTTTAGATAGAATCCTAAAGGGTGCGCGAGCTTAACTTATTCTGGTTTAAAATTCCATATTAATTTCACTATTAGGTGATACAAAATATCGTAGGTAGTAAACTATTCGATTCTCAATTGGCGTCAGCTTCATTTCATTTATGTTCGATAAGAAGCAAAACCAATCAGATTCCATGACAATATTTCAAATCAATATCGGTTTACAATTCTGACAAAAAGACAATTATTCAGACTTGATTTTCACAACAACCTCGAATATGCTGATATGTGAAGCTGTCTGTGAGTTTCATATTTTGTGCCCATAAAGTACCAGATATGTGTCCAGTGCCAGTGTTGGTAAATCTCCTACACATGTACCGAAAGAAGTGCTAGTTCTGTAACACCTTGGTCAGGCTCAGTGTCCGAACGAAACCTAATCAGGCACTCGTCGGTTTATTGTGTCCGAATAAAGTAGGTCGTTTTTTGGACACTTTTTGGTAAATTTTCAGGGAAATGTGAATAAAATATCGGTCAAATTTCGTTTAAAGCATCGAGTACTTTTCGGATACATTATAGATAAGACTCAGGCCCATACTATTTCGGTAAATATGCAAGGAAATGTGAGCAAAATTTTCATAAACTTCTGAGTTTTTCGTTACAGCTCATAGCTTTTAAAAAAAAATTGTATCCGATAATAATAAATCGGGGATTAGCCGAAGCGGACCATAGTGGATCCCTTTTCGTCCCCATAGGGCAAGGCTGCAACCGCTCGGAGCCCTCATACGTGAGCATGCTCCTTACATAAGCATCCTTTGTCACCTCAAGCATATCCTTGTAGGTCAGTTGACCAATCTCGGCTTCGCCAATAAATGGACGTCCCAGAATGGTCACTCTTATGCTTGCCAACGACGGGAACTGGCACAGAATGTGTGCTGCCGTTTCCGGCTCGTCTAGGTAATGGTATCCGATACTCGGGACATTTGTGCCTGAGTTCTTTGCTACGGACACAAATTGTTTCTCGGGTTAAGTGTTAAGTGCAACTGATTTGCTAGCTTTGAGAAGATTAATCGCAGTTTGAAGCGAAGAACAATAATTGCTAATAGGTGCTACTACGGGCTCAGTAAGCAACTAAGTTCCAGAGCCCTCTCTCGATCGACAAAACTAACACTCTACAAGACGCTCATTCTACCTGTGCTGCTTTATGGCGCTGAGGCATGGTAGTTTCGCAAACTGACGCAGCCGCTCTGGGTGTGTTCAAGAAAAAAGTTCTTCGCAAAATCTTCGGTCCTGTTCGAGTCGGCGATGACTATCGCATCCGAATGAACCACGAGCTGTATGAGCTCCACGAAGACATTGACGTAGTTCGGCGTATAACTGTGCAGCGACTACGCTGGCTGGGTCATGTCCATCGTATGGACGAGCTCCAGCAAAAAACGTGCTCGAGGCGAGGGTCGCTGGTCAACGACGACGAGGGAGACCATGCCTCCGATGGATGGACCAGGCTGAGGAAGCCCTAACCGCACTTGGTGTATCCGATTGGAGAAGGCACGCGCAAAGCAGAGGCGCCTGGCGAGAGCTGATGAGGTCGGCCGAAACCCGGACACGGGTTGTTACGACCACCTAAGTAAGTAAGTAATCGCAGTTTGAATTTCTGTAATTGTTGGAGGTTCGACAATGTAATGAACAGTAATGAACTGCGGGTTCATTACTGTACTCTGAGCGCTGGAATCGTCATTAAGCAGGGCACAAAAATGCTCCTACCATTTGAGTTGCTAATCTTCAATCTCGTTGATGTATGTATTCCAATTTCGTTTAGAGAATGTCAGGCAGAGGGAATTTCTGTCGTGGTGATAAAATAACCACATATATTGAGGTCATTAAGAGCATTCTTGTTAAGGCCGGCAATATATTTAGAGGCACCACAGAATCGAAAATTTTTTTCATTTTAAATGACTTCAAAATATCTTCAAAATATGTAAAAAAAAAATTTTTAAAGATAACTTTAATATTAAGAAATTTATAAGCTTGAAAAGAGACCCGAGCGTGAGTTTTAATATAATATAAACATCAAATTACAACAGCTGATATTTTATTATATAATTTATTTTATCTGCTCAAGCCGGTATATTTGAGTGTATAATTTTCTGTGTCAGATGGAGGATTCGAACCTGGATTCTCTGGCGTAAGAGTCACATACTCTACCCACTACGCCACGGCCGCCAAGTTTAATAGGTAGTAGTGGAAAAATTATTTTTTTGTCTCGACTTATCAAAAGCTCATGAACGGTGTTAACTTTTCCTTCAGTCATTTTTATTCCTGATGGTCGGTCTTTTTATTTCCAGTGTTAATTTTTTGCATTATTAAAGCTATATTACTATTGCTGGAACTTACAAAGAGACTGACATAAAAAAAAATACCAAAGAAAATCTCATACAAAAAGATTTTCTTAACTCGTGTAAACTGTGGGGCATTAAGGGGGCATAGCATCTTCAAATAAATAATAATAATAGTAATAAGAATAATAATTAACAATAGTAAATGCAGACATATTTTAATGAAATTTTAAACATGTTTTGTTGGTCTTATGGTATACAAAGATATATTTTTTTTTAATTTTTTTTGGCCCCATCGTCGGCTACAATTTAAAAAAAAAACACCAACAAATCACGGCGTGCAGGATTACTGCACGATCCTCAGAAAATTAAAAAAAAAACGAGGTTTTCATCAGCATTAAAGCGGCCATGGAATGACCTAAAAAACAAAATTGATGTTTTTTTCTCAAAAAATCTGTTGCAACTCAAAAAATTGTGTGCCGACTTTTTTTTCATTCGTAGGTCATTCCGAGCATTGCCATGTGTAGATTTAAGTGCTTACATTTTAGAACGATCGGATAAATACTTTTCTTTTAATCATGCACGCCAACTTGAAAAACGTTGTTTTGAGAAAATCGCGTTTAAGGGGATGGTACTGTTTTAAAAAATTTTGGGACATTTTTCTTTTGTATTTTTTTCTGAATGTACAACATTTCAAGAGTATTTTGTAAAAATTTCAAGTAAATCGTGCTAAAAGTAAGGAAGATACAACGTTCAAGTAAGCGGACCTCATGCTCAATTTTTATACATACATATGAATAACCATAGCGGACGCAATGCAGGCAAGAGCAAAAAAAACGCATTGGACATCCTGAATGTCAGCGTTTTACTGTATGGAGCTGGCATTGATGATTCCGTGTAAGAATAAAAAATTATACCCTTTAATTGATTTTTTTTTTTATTTTTGATTTTCGGTAAATAAAAAACTTTAAATAATCTATTTTCTGGAAATAACATTTTTGAAGTTGGTGAACACGATGCCGCAAAATCTACTTGATCGATCGTTTTGAAATTTTTTACACTATTTCTATACATAAAACTACAGGTAATGCCGCGGTGTTTTTTCTATTTTTTCCTATTTTAAAATAATAAAATAACCTCAATTTTTCAAAAATCGCGTTTTTGACTTCAAAACGCTACCAAAAAAAAAAAACATTTAAAAAAATCGTCGGTATTGCCTCGGGAAACATATTACCTTTTAAACTAATTTTGAATTTTTTTCAGATGATCCGCTGACCTCCAATCGTGTTCACCGCAAAGAACTCTTTTTCGAGGCGCCTCCGGAAAATCGCTGCCACGGATTTATTTATCGATAATTTTTAATTTTTTGCCTTTTTCGGCTTTAAAACAGTACCATAAAGCTACCTTAAAGCTACCCCTTAAAGCTTGACATTCATTTGAAAGTGCCTTGAGCTATATATGCTCAGAAAATTTTTTGTTTTTGAGAATTTCACTTTTATTCTATTAAAAATCAAATCTTTAAAGGTTCATTCGTAGATTCTATAAACAATTTGATTTCTTGAAAATTTTTAGGTGCTATGTCTCCTTAAACTAAAACTTGTGAATCGATTTTAATGAAATATGGCTTGTGTTATTTGTACCAAAAAATACCAATTTTGACCTTTTTGATTTTTTTATGAATTTTGGAAAAAAAAAATTTAATTTTGGAAAAAAAAAGGTTTTTCCGGAAGACTTTCTGAATATTTCCGAAACTATTGAGCTTATTAAAAAACTTTGCATACATAACTTGGAGGTAGTTTAGTTTCGAATTTTCGAATTTTTAATTTACCCCAATCGGATAAATTGTTGAGTTATGCTAAAATATGTGGTGAAATCTCCATCATTTTTAATATAACGGTTTATCTTGAGAAACAGAATCAATTCAAATAATGTAAATTATAGGCTTAGATCTTCATCAACATAAGAACCAAAATTGACTAACAAATCCCATGCCACAGAATCAGTGTTGCTCTGTGATATAGATGCTCATAGTCCGGTCGGATCGTATGATTCTAAAGTAAGTTTTCGTCATAATTTGCATGTCAATAAAAGTGGCTTCAAGCTGCGTATTGAATTTAAAACTAAATAAAATCATATTAATTTGCTCACCGATTTTGACTTTGTACATAGTAGGCAACACCAAACACGACCAATATAACTGCTACCAGTGTAAATGAGACGGGCACAACAACAACCGAAAGTTGTGATTGCTTCTTGGCTGTAATTAAGACGTTTAAATATATTAAAATTCTTTTAAAATAGCGATAAAAATCATCCCACCTTCGTATATATTAATTGTTACTTGGTTCACGGTTTCCGATACATCATTGCGTATGAAGAATAAAACTGTTTTGCTGTCAGAAAAATACCGATTGTAGTGGTATTCACACTCATTTAATGTGAAGTAACTAGTACAGGTTTCGTTACCAGTGGCATTGTAAGGCGCTTTTAAGAGTACAAATATATTTGTTTTTTTTTAAAACATTCATTTAAACTTAAAAAGTATGCTTACCATTAAATACCAGAGTGCAAAACTTCAACGTGCTTGAACCCTTACATTTAATTTCCAAATTCAAAATGTCACCATGTTGTAGCCAATTTTTGCCATTGGCGGTAAAGTTGGTAATAGGAGCTGAAAATCGAAACAGGTTAAAAAGTTTGCTTCAAAAGAGTTTATACTAGCATTACTTCGGTGACCACCTATACCAAATGGCCAGTTAAGTTCCGAAAAGACAATTAAACAAAAATTGTGCACTCTTTCTTTTCAATAATACAAGGAGCGTTATTATTTTTATCATTTTGACACTCCATGCCTCAAATGACAGCTCATGTGCAAAACGAAAAATAGATTCAGGCTGCACGTGTTCTCAGGGATTGTCGACAAGAGAGCATCGGCAATCGCTTTGATTATGTTCCGGCTCTTAACTTTGAAAAGCATTAAATTTTTTATAACGTTTAACAAGTGCTTTATTGCCAGAGAATTTTGTATAATGAAAAAAAAAAAATGTTATGGACTTTGATGTTGAAGCCGTATTATAAAGATATAAGGATTTAAATTTAAAATTTGTGCCGCATTAACACTTAATATCTTTGAAGATTAAATGAGAAAATAAGATTAAGATAAATATTATCTAAAAATGTAAAAAAATTCTTATCGTTGAACTGGCTTAAGCTATGTTTAATTAACATATTTCGCAATTTTAAAAACTTAATAAATTTATTCGCGCTTTTATAAATATAATCTTTCTTTTGAGCAATCTTTAAAAGAAAAAAATGTTTAACAAAAAAAAAACAACCGACTTCAAAATCACTATGAGTAAAAAATATTGGAAACCTTATTTTAATTTTTTTTCTAATGTGCTTTATAATCATAAATATATTTATTTCTTTATGAACATAAAGCATTTAAAGTCGACGCTAATATAATCAGACTTCTTTAAAATTAACGCTTTCGATCACTGAACACAATAAAGCAAGCGCCTGTTTGTTTTCATTTATTTCACTATGCATCAATATCCAAATAAATTATCAAATTTGACTAAGTTAATAACAGAAAAAGTAATTTAACCCCATTCTACTTCATTGATTATACTCTATAATGGTTCTACCTAGCCCTGTACCAAATTCCAGTTCCAAAGTATTAATATTAACCGATATACAGTACTTTCCTTAAAGTGTCACACCCTATGTATAATCCCGCCCACTTTTGTAATGATTCTACCTACCCATCTTTGTACCATATATTAGTACCTTATAGTGAATATTATTCGAAACACAATGTTTTTCTTAAAATGACATAGTCGAATTCAGTACCCTAGTCTCAATATTAACTGAGATAGAGTATTTTTCTTAAAGTGACACACCCTTTGTCAAATTCCGCCCACTTTCTGCATCGTGTTTTGAAATAATTCTACCCATTCTTGTAACGAATTTTATAATGCTAGTGTCAATAATATTCGAGATAGTGTTTTTCTTATATTGCCACGCCTCTTTGTCGAATTTTTCCAAGTTTCTTGACCGTAATTTGTAATAAATCTTCCTACCCCTGTACTAAATTTCAGTACCCTAGTGTTAATATTAACCGAGATACAGGGTTTTTCTAACAGTGACACGCCCCTTTATCGAATACCGTCCACTTTTTTATATGGGCACCTCTGTGCTTATATTCTCTATCTGTTATGCTTTAGGAGTTATCGAACCTCCTCCTTTTTAAAGTCTATTAAAAATGGTGCTCAACTTATGCATGCCACATACTATAATTTAGTTATTCTATTGACTTATTGTTTTTAATTAAATTTAAATTACTTTAATTATTTTGTTATACACTAAAAATTTAATAATTTTTATAAAATAAAACTATATACTTACATTTTGAAACAACTTGATGTCTAAAGTAGCCATAGGATTTTTTGAAGTCCTTAGCAACAATTGATTTATCGATACAATTAAACGGTGTTGATGCATCTTGCTCAGACCCAGAATGTAAGAATTTTGTGATATCTTTTACAGTAGCTTTTTTTGTTGAATTAACTTGAGGTACAGGTGATATCACTGTTAGATTTGCGGTTAAATTAACGCCCAATAGTGCAGCATTAGCATGAGCTATACGGTGAACAGCTTCTTCCAGAACTTTGTCGGAACTATCACGTTTGATGCGACTAGAACTGTTGGGCGCAGGTTCGACTGTTGTTGTCGTATTTGGTTTTGGTGTTGTAGGTGTGGATGTGGTACTGGTTGTTGAAGGCTTAGGTGTTGTTGTAGTAGTGGTTGTTGTTGTTGTTGTTGTTGTCGTGGTTGTTGTGGTTGTCGTTGTTGTGCTCGGTGTGGGTTCAGGTAATTTCTCGAACGAAGCCACTACCAAAGCTTCAATTTCATAGATTTCCTCATCTTTTTCGTAGATGGCTTCATAGCTTAAACCATTTGCAACTCCTAAATAGGTGCAATTTCTAAACCAAAATGTTTGAATACTCGTAGCATTGCGTGTCAAATATTTGAGATCATTATCGCTCAGTGCAATAGTATGATTGACGGGCACATTTGTGGCAACATATTGTTTTCCACGCTTTACATCATTCTGCAGTAAGAGCATTTCACCACTTAAAGAATCGGTCAAATCAAAGTCAGCATGATTTGTGGCAATATTGAACCAGATAACATAGTTTTTGTCTACTCTAAGTGTTACACGGTAATTTCTAGGTTTTGTTTTCATATCATGTGCATATTCGACGGACCAATTGCTATGAGGCAGCTCCGAGTTCAGGTCCTGTAAGTTGGATGCAATGCAAAGAATGTTGGGTAAGTCATAAATAAGCATTATTTTAAATAATAAATAAATTTTTTTGTTTCTTGTTTTACTTTTTTTTCTTTTTGTGCAAAGATATTTTCAAGAAAAAGAATATAATGATCTTTATTTAATCAGCTTGACCTACTTTTTTACAAATAAACAGAACAGCAATGATAAGAAAATGCAAAATTATAATCGAAACCTAAGTTCAATACAAAGCTAAGAACTTATTTGTGCATTTTTTTTCGAAACTCAAATGATAATGAGATAAATTGCATGATACCAGTTAACTGCCTGTATTATAATAAATTTGCCTGTATTATGCAAAAAAACGATTTTTTATTAATTTGTCGCTTACAACGTTATTCGCGTCGACGCACAGTGTGAGATTTTATCAATCTAGGAGGACAAAAGTAAAAAAAAAAACATCCAAAAAATTCATTTTTTTTTTTTCTTAAAAATAAAGCTAGTACACACATAAAGCCATGCCGAAAGTTTGAAAGTGATTGCTTTATCAGATATATCTAAAACGGCAGTCGTAAAATGGTGCTTTTTGTGTTTTTCAAAATTATTCTTAAGCCTCAAGATAGTAGGTTTTGTATTCAGTGCGCTGATTAAAGTTGTTAACTTTTAAACTTTTTTTGCAATAGAAAACTTTTGTGAAAATATGTAGATTAATTCAAAATAAAATAAGTCGCTTAATTAATCTGAGTTTAATATAAATTAGCGATGGAAAATGCATCATAAATAAGGAAAGATAAAATCAGCTAACACTTTGATGGACTGCCAAAAAGTTTGTATGCATACTTGAATTTTTTATTAATAGAGTTTACTTTTCTAAAAAAAAATTTTACCCTCAAGAATGGAAATATTTTTATGGTGTTACTCCCATCCCTAAAAAATGGAAACATTTTTTGGGCTAGAAAAGAATATTTGTTAACAAAAAATAAAGACAACTTAACAAAAATTTTCGCGCTTGCATCAATAAACTAAAATGAATACAAAAAATGAAATCCGATTATACAAAACATTGCAGCGTAAGTACAATCAAAAAGTTAATCTAGAATTTCCAAGTTGAATATGAGCATCCTTTTTGCAGTGTGGTCAGACGGAGAAACTCGGCTCCTTCTCGATAGATACGCGCACTACTTACCTGACATTGGCCCAATGAAAATGTTGAAAAACAAGAAGGAAATGTGGATCAAAATTTTATCAGAAATAGAAGAAAACAGGCCAAAACAGTGCGAGGAGCGATACAAAACGGTCATAAGGAGAAAGAAAGCAGATGTGGAGAATAACAACACATCTGGGGCCACGAGATATTCTGCAATTTCGCGGGTAATGCGGAAGTTTTTTTTTGAACTGCAAAATAAATAAAATTGATGAAAATTGATTGCTTCCTCAGTCGAATTAGAGCACTTTCCTCCAACTCGGTGTAAGAGTAAACAACACTTTCCACAAAGTCTTGTACTCGTGGATGAGGGTATCTTTTTAAGAGCACCGTTTCAATTTCTTCCAATTACTTATTCCAATTACTGCCTCCATTTCAACTTTTTTTTGCGTCCAAAATTTGTAAAACTTCTTGCTATTAAAATCAGCTGTTTCGCAGGGTGGCATTGCCACACCGTCATTTTATAGAGTGTAGAAAGTGGAACACTTTTGCCCTGCCAGAGTGTAACAATTTTCACAAAAGAACGCAATACCCCATTAAGGTTTAGCCTATTTTTAAGAAAAGAACAAAATATTTTTTACAGCCCTAGCTTAGTGCAGAATAAGTGTAAAATTTTTTCGAGAAAAGAAAACGCTATAAGTTTCACTCTCATAGATAGTTCATACAAAAATTTAGCTGCTAGTTTTTGCAGATAACCAAAATATTTGTATTTTAGGAAGAGGCCTTAATATCTCAAGAATGCAACTTTATGATGTCAAATAAAAAATTACAAAAGCCCAAGACCATCATTATAAGCTGGTAATGCATACTAAGATACTATCTTAATGCAATGTTTAGTATACAGTCAAAAATCTTGGAATCCAATCCAATCATTGAAATCATGGCTTTATTTAATTTTTTTTTTTATTAAATTTCAAACTCTTCAAGAGATTAAAATGTTTCTTAATAAAGCGAGGAATAAAATTTAGGCTGAACCACTCTAGGACGAAATCAAGAACCAAGACATACATGGAAATATTGCATAAAGGTTTGATAACTTCGGACCCTGTGGTTAGCTCATATATAACAAAAGCAAATTATAATCCAACACCACTTGATAATGCATAACTACAGTGAGTTATGGAACTTATAAAATTACCAAGCACTGAATCAGAGTCAGAGTTAAACCAAAAGAATAGAAGGAAGTGAGAGAAATTCTACAAGCATAAAATCAAATTCTGAATAACTATTACTTTGTTTATTCTTATATATTAACAGCTTTTTGATAAAAAATTAATAGGTTTTTCTTTTGAAAACTAAATTTCTGCAAGTTCTTCTAAATAGGACTTAATTACAATAACAGAGAAGACACACAATTTTGTGTTGTTCTTATGCAATTTAGTCTTTCAAAGTCAAAACAGAGAGCGTGAATTTTCCTTTATAGGCAACTCAATGAAACACCCTGTAATTAAGAGGGTGTTTGAGATAGACCCAGCTCCGGAACAATTTTTTTTAGGAATGAGCCAAGGAATCATATCACAAAAAATTAGAATTTTGTGCGCCTAGATTGGTCAAATAGCACACTGTGCGACGCTTCAATTGTAAAAACTACCAAGTAGTTCCTTTCATGGACGAAACATGCTGATTCGGCCATACATTTCATTGACGATAATCTCATATAAATGTTCCAAATTCGTGCAAGAACGGAATACAGATACATTGAGATTTTTCGTGCACGATTACAATACTCAATCGTTGGGAAGTTTCGTTAACAAACAAAAGACAGAAATGTGAAGGAAAAAATATTTTTTTTCTCTTTTCTTTTTGTTATTTATTCCTTGATTTTATTTTATTGTACCTAAATGTTTTCTTTGGATCACATTATCTGCAATCTATAATCTTTGATATATCAGTCATCCAGGCCATTATTATACCACTCCCCATTCTACCACGTTTACAAAATGATATAGATTTAAACTTTTGACGAAAAAATTAATATTTATAAGCAAAAATTAAGCTTTATAGGGAAGGCATGAACGAACACAAGACAGAAAGTTGACAAATTTTTGTTGAACGAAAATAAAACAGACGAGTTAAAGAATTTTCGACAAGAAATAAAAGAGAGAAGAGTTATACCCTGTTCTACTGTTTTCGTTGTTGCTTTGTTTTTTTTTCTATTGTTGACGAACCCAATGCAGATGAGTTGAAGAATTTTCTGCAAGTCTGTTATTGACGAATACAATACAGACGCGTTTAAGAATATTCTGCAAGCCTGGCTTATGCAGCAAGTTTCTCTAAGAAATCACTAAAGATCAATGCATCCATGATGCCCGAGACTGCTGGGTAATGCTGGATATTTGACTTATAAGTTATATGAGGCGGTAAAAGGCAAAGTAATCCAGGACACACACACAATAAAAAATCAAAGATGTTATTAAACCTTTATAACAACAATTTTTAAATTAAGTTAGTGTCGTCTAACCCACAAAATTTTATTTACAACAAATTAGAATTAATTTCGTTTGAAGGAGAATTACTTTTTATACATTAAGATAGTTTTCAGCTTAGACCATTTCGGCCCAGAAGATTATTTTAAATTGTAGCGAGAAGTATATGAAAATTTACTAAACAATTTATTTCGGTAATTTGCAGACGCGAACACAGAGGGGGAGTTTTGGAGGTTTAATCCTCCAAAATGAACGAATAGAAATAAAAACATCATGTGGCGGCCGTGGTAGACTGCGTGGCCCATACGCCAGAGAACCCTGGTTCAAATCCCACCTGACATGAAAAGTTTTTTCAATTGAATTAATTTCACTGTTCGGCCGTCACCTCTCTGCAGACAATGGCAAACCTTAGAGAGTAAAAACTGCAATGAAAAGCTTCTTGAGAAAATAAGCAGTTCGGAGTCGGCATAAGACTTGTAGGTCCAGTTCTCGATGATTTGTGTTCAAACATTTCCAACACGCACAACACAATTGATCATAAGAAGCTCGGTCAAAGTTCTTTCGAGGGCTGAAATGGCCATTTCGTTTTTTTTTATAAAAACATCATGAATAAAAATACATTATAAAAACTGTAGTTTTAATGAAAACAAAATCGTTATTTATTCCACATTTTTCGATTTATTGAAAACTAAAACCCAAAAATTAATTCTTATATTTAAGAGTTATAATAATCTTGAATTTTTCATTCATAACTTAGGAAAATGTTGTGTACTTACTATTGCATATATAAAAAAATTATTTTATATAAATTTTATATAAATTTTATATAAATTATATAAAATTATCTAAAATACTCAGTCTCGGTTTCGACCGAATATTCTAAAAAGGACCGAATTTCGGTTACGACTTAAATTTCGTTGTTGGCTTTCAGTTTCGGTCGGACACTAAATCTTTATACCCCAACGCGTACTGCGTAAGGGGTATATTAACTTTGTCATTTCGTTTGTAACGCCAATAAGGAGGCGTGGCAGATATAGAAACGTACATATATATATTTTTGATCAGCATCACCACCTGAGTCAATTTCCGTGTGTCTGTCTGTCTGTCTCTCGATACGATTAGTTCGAAAATGAGCCAAATCGGATGAAAGCCACGCCTACCTCCCATACAAATTAGCTTTATTTAAAACTTAAAATCTCGTAAAAAACGGCAAAAATTAAAGAAATGTCTTGAAATTTTGCATATAAGCGTTGATATTTAACGTAAACCTTTCTCTATGATATTTAGCAAAATCGGATGAAAACCACGCCTGTTTTTCATAAAAAGTGACGTCATAAAAATAGATAAATATTCGTATATATACAGGGTGCCCCGCAATTGAGTGCAACTATTTACGGAGGTGAAAGGTAATGTCGAGCTGAGCAAAAAATCGTACGGAAGGGGGGGTCTATTTGCATATTCTTAGGAGCTACAGGGTTAATAAATATTTCACAATTTTGATTCACGTTATTGTTTCTAGCAGCAAAACTAACTTAAAATAAACATATTCTGATGGTTCATTGCAAAGGCAATAAAATCACCTTTCAGCGGTATATTTACAAACACCGACTTAACTTAACTGTTACCGAGCTGTGCTCGTGTGATGATGAAATCAATCGGTGGAAACTACTAAACTTCAACTTTGAGTGGACATTTCTCAGAATTTCGCATATTAAATGAAATTTTTTTTTATATTAATTTTGTAATTTATTTAATTCTTTTTTCAATGACACCAAAAACATAAACATATCTTTAAAACTTAAAAAGTTGGCTGTACTAAAAAAAGTATACTTAAGCTTTGTTGCAAAATTTTGGCCCCACTTAATAATTTTTGATCGTAAGAAAAGGAGAGGTATAAAGCGCATACAATAGGTGTGTTTCCGTACACACACTGTGTAACTTGTGGGATACTATTTTCTGTTTCCGTACTTTCTGTGCTTAAAATGTGAGAAGAAGAATAAGCATAAAGCCGCTCTCTCGAGCACACAAAGTGCACAGAGAGTGCTAGAGCTCAAGACTCCGAGTAAAGTAAGAACAAGCATCAGGAAGAACAAGCATCAACTTCACAAGCAAATTGACGATAATTTTAATTGGCGCAATTTACGTTTGACATGTCTGCAGTCAAAATCAGCTGTTTTGTGCTTGAAACTTACTAGAAGCTGTTTCCGTACTTTTACAACTATTCTCACATTAAATTTTTACTGTCTCAGTTTGAACTTACACAAATCTTACACAGTGTAGAGTTTTACAACTACACTTAAAACTGAATTTATACATTTTGCTCCTTTTTTCACGATCAAAAATTATTAAGTGGGGCCAAAATTTTCCAACAAAGCTTATTAGAAAGTAATGATAAAAAATCACTAATTGTATTATTAAAATAATAAAATTAAAATAATTAATATTTAAATAATCAATAATTGTTTTCACTAATAAGTATAATTTTTTTGAGTTCTGTGAACTTTTTTATTTTTAGAGGTATGTTTATGTTTTTGGTGTCATTGAAAAAAAAATTTAATAGATTGCAAAATTGATCATAAAAAAAAATTTCATTTATTACGCGAAATTCTGAGAAGGTATGGTTTGTTGATATACCATTGGAAAGGTGATTTTATTGCCTTTTTTGTAAGTTAGTTTTTCTGCTAGAAATAATAACGAGAATCAAAGTCGTGAAACATAATTTTACAATGTAGCTCCTAAGAATGTGAAAATAGATCCCCCTCCCGTACGATTTTTTGCTCAGCTCAACATAACCTTTCACCTCCGTAAATATTGGCACTCAACTGCGGGACACCCTGTATAAAATTGAATGTCATCTTGTATGTATGTACCCAAATTCCACACACATCGTTTGTTCGACTTATACCAAAATTTGCACTTGTATTCTTCGGTATAATGTGGAGTCTTTAGACTAGAAAAGTGGGTGTGGCATTTTACTTTTAATAGAACTTCTGTTACACCGTGTGTCTGACTTCAACTAAATTTTGCATACATAATCCTAGTAATTTGAGCAATCTTAAGTTAATTTAATTAGGTGATACTAGACATGAGGCGTGGCACTTTGTTTTGGTTTTTGTGTGGCACTAGCTCCATCTACACCGTTTGTCCGATTTCAACCAAATTTCGAAAATGCATTTATTCCTTAGTATAATGAGCAGTTTTAAGCCAGCAAAAGTGGATGGGATTTGGCAAGGGGCGTGTTAATTTAATTCTACACGTAAGCCAAATTTTGCACATATATTATTTGGCATAATGAGCAGTCCGTAGTTTATAAAAGTGTACGGAATTAAACAGGGGGTGTGGCACTTTAATTTTAATTGAATCCTTCTACAGCGTTTTTCTGACTTCAACCAAATTTTGCAAATATATTCTTTGGTGTAATATGTAGTCCACAGTCTGAAATTTTGGCGACAGGGGCGTGGCACTTTGATTTTAAGCGAACTTTTTCTATAGTCTTTGTCCGACTTCAACCAAATTTTCCACACTTATTCTTTGGAATAATGAGCAGTAGATAGACTAGAAAATTTGACGAAATTGAACAGGAGTTATGGCATTTTAATTTTAAACGAAATTCTTTTACACCGTCGGTATGAATTCAACCAAATTTTGCACATATATTCTTTAGCATAATGGCAGTCATGAGTTTAGAAAAGTAGTCGGGATTAGAAAGGGGGTGTGGCACTTTTATGTTATTCGAACACCTGCACAGAATTTTTTTGGTATAATGGGTAGTCTGTATTCTAGAAAATTTGGCGTGACTAGACGGGAAATGGCGGGGCGCGGCATTTTAATTATAAACGAACTTCTTTAGGGTTTGTTCGACTTCAAACAAATTGTTCCTAATAGTTTTTAGAATAATGTGCAGTCCTTAGTTCAGAAAAGTAGGCGGGATAAGGCATAGTGTGTGGCGCTTTGATTTAAATCGACTTCCTTCTACAACATTTATCAGACTTCAACCAAGCTAACACCGTTTTTTCGATTTCCACCAAATTTTGTACATATATTCTTTGGAATAATGAGTAGTCCTCCGTAGTCTAGAAAAGTGGGCGGGATTATACAAGGGGCCGTGTTTCTTTAACCACGGCATTAATATTTGACACAGGAGTTGGTGGATACTGTTCCAAGCAATATACAAAACCTGGGCGTGACTAGAAAAGGGAAAAGGGGAGAAATGTCCTTTAAAATCTATATCTGAGGTTTAAGATTCATAATTCAACTATACCCTCAGGGCTGAAAAGTTTCAGGTGGAAAATTGGGTGTATCTTTCCTAGTCAAAGATAAAACTTTACGTGATTTTTTGAAAAAAAAACAATTGCAACAATATTGAAAAATAACATCGACAAAACATCGACAAAACATCGCTCTCTAAGCTTAAGATTGAGTTTTCTGTTTTACCAAAATATATGAACTTTGTTCGATATGGGCATTTCCGCCGAAAAGTCCACCGTGACACGAAAATTAAGTTATTAAAAACTTATTATTTAATGATATTATCTTATAGAAACATTTTTATTTTATTGATTTAAGCAATTAAAATATAAATTCATTTACCATGATGATCAAATCGTCTGCACTGTTTTACAAATGTAATTTTTCTTTTTAGTTAATATTTTGTAAATGTTTCGTAAGCGTTTTTGTTTTAGTAAAAATTTAGTTTAGTTGAGGCAAGGAGAGGCAGAATATATTAAATTTGTTTTTTAATAACTAAATCACATAATAACTTAATTACCTAATTACTTAATTACCCAAATAAATTACAATGGAAAAATTGTCACGTAACGCCATGTCACGTAATGTTTCATACTAATCCCAATAAAAAAAAAAACGAGAAAAGGTTTTTAAATTTGATACTATTTCAAATCCTTCTAAAAAAAGTTTTATACAAAAACTCTTGCCAAATTACAGAATTTTACTAATTTTGTGATCCAAGTCAAAAACCACTTCTATTTTTTATAACGTAACGTATCATTTTTGGTGGCTTCTATCTAAGAGCCACAAAAGCCACAAGAGCCATCAAAAGTTGACAACTCTTAGGTTCTGCACCTTGTATAGTGTGCTTAGTAAGCTATTGGAAAATCAAAATAAGGAACTTGTAAGTTAAAATTTGCATTCTTTTTTCACTCATTCGTCACGTGCGCCACCACGGAAATGCCCATATATGCCTTAAAGTTTTAATGGTCCAATAATCTTATTTCAAACATTTATTAAAAAAAAAAATGAAGCCTAAAAAGTGAAAAAAGGTTAATGATAGAAAAGCCTGAGGCAACAAACTACTCTATGTGGCAGCTAAGGGTAAAATTAAATGAAGCGTATGACACAAATATTTCTGCAGATTATACATAAACATTTTATAGACGGCTGTTGTCGCAGATCTTAAATAGGTTTTGATTATATTCAACGTAGATAATGAATCTATGGATATTCTTAAAATGATCTAAGGCAGTATAAAAATTAAAAAAAAAATAATGAAGTAGAATATGATATACTTCAGCATCACAGAGTTGTTATACACAATAGGGGCATAAGTAACAAAACTACGATTTTAACTTAATTTGATAAGAAATAACTTTGATATCGACTTGGAAACTTCAAATTCAAAACATTTTTAAAATATGGAAAACTTAATATTGAGTCATTTATTAGTTTAACCTGGAAAGTTTTTCGGGAGTTTTGAAAATGGGTACATTTTATAGATTTCGATGTGCTTTTTCCGAATTTCAACTTTGCCACCTCGTATTGTTGCCGCTCGCCCCGCCATATTGGCAAAATGTCGGCTAAAAACAGTATTTTGCTAATATCTCCTTTTCAACTCATTTCACGATAAAAACATATATGTACCAAATGACACTAGAGAAATTCCCTACAATTATGTTATAATCTTCTTTACCACCAAAGTGGAGCACCGCAAAATGTTTTTCATATAAAATAAAAAATTGTATATTAAAAATATTTATATTGTATTAGACTGCGTTAGATTTGTATTTAAAATGCTTAAATATTTGGGATCCGGCGTGCCCCCCGGAATTCTAAACGGCGGTTGCGAATGAAATAATTTGAGCTATTAAAAGGTTCAAAAATTGTAGAAACCGACGTCCTAAATTGTAGCGAGAAGTATATGAAAATTTACTAAACAATTTATTTCGGTAATTTGCAGACGCGAACACAGAGGGGGAGTTTTGGAGGTTTAATCCTCCAAAATGAACGAATAGAAATAAAAACATCATGTGGCGGCCGTGGTAGACTGCGTGGCCCATACGCCAGAGAACCCTGGTTCAAATCCCACCTGACATGAAAAGTTTTTTCAATTGAATTAATTTCACTGTTCGGCCGTCACCTCTCTGCAGACAATGGCAAACCTTAGAGAGTAAAAACTGCAATGAAAAGCTTCTTGAGAAAATAAGCAGTTCGGAGTCGGCATAAGACTTGTAGGTCCAGTTCTCGATGATTTGTGTTCAAACATTTCCAACACGCACAACACAATTGATCATAAGAAGCTCGGTCAAAGTTCTTTCGAGGGCTGAAATGGCCATTTCGTTTTTTTTTATAAAAACATCATGAATAAAAATACATTATAAAAACTGTAGTTTTAATGAAAACAAAATCGTTATTTATTCCACATTTTTCGATTTATTGAAAACTAAAACCCAAAAATTAATTCTTATATTTAAGAGTTATAATAATCTTGAATTTTTCATTCATAACTTAGGAAAATGTTGTGTACTTACTATTGCATATATAAAAAAATTATTTTATATAAATTTTATATAAATTTTATATAAATTATATAAAATTATCTAAAATACTCAGTCTCGGTTTCGACCGAATATTCTAAAAAGGACCGAATTTCGGTTACGACTTAAATTTCGTTGTTGGCTTTCAGTTTCGGTCGGACACTAAATCTTTATACCCCAACGCGTACTGCGTAAGGGGTATATTAACTTTGTCATTTCGTTTGTAACGCCAATAAGGAGGCGTGGCAGATATAGAAACGTACATATATATATTTTTGATCAGCATCACCACCTGAGTCAATTTCCGTGTGTCTGTCTGTCTGTCTCTCGATACGATTAGTTCGAAAATGAGCCAAATCGGATGAAAGCCACGCCTACCTCCCATACAAATTAGCTTTATTTAAAACTTAAAATCTCGTAAAAAACGGCAAAAATTAAAGAAATGTCTTGAAATTTTGCATATAAGCGTTGATATTTAACGTAAACCTTTCTCTATGATATTTAGCAAAATCGGATGAAAACCACGCCTGTTTTTCATAAAAAGTGACGTCATAAAAATAGATAAATATTCGTATATATACAGGGTGCCCCGCAATTGAGTGCAACTATTTACGGAGGTGAAAGGTAATGTCGAGCTGAGCAAAAAATCGTACGGAAGGGGGGGTCTATTTGCATATTCTTAGGAGCTACAGGGTTAATAAATATTTCACAATTTTGATTCACGTTATTGTTTCTAGCAGCAAAACTAACTTAAAATAAACATATTCTGATGGTTCATTGCAAAGGCAATAAAATCACCTTTCAGCGGTATATTTACAAACACCGACTTAACTTAACTGTTACCGAGCTGTGCTCGTGTGATGATGAAATCAATCGGTGGAAACTACTAAACTTCAACTTTGAGTGGACATTTCTCAGAATTTCGCATATTAAATGAAATTTTTTTTTATATTAATTTTGTAATTTATTTAATTCTTTTTTCAATGACACCAAAAACATAAACATATCTTTAAAACTTAAAAAGTTGGCTGTACTAAAAAAAGTATACTTAAGCTTTGTTGCAAAATTTTGGCCCCACTTAATAATTTTTGATCGTAAGAAAAGGAGAGGTATAAAGCGCATACAATAGGTGTGTTTCCGTACACACACTGTGTAACTTGTGGGATACTATTTTCTGTTTCCGTACTTTCTGTGCTTAAAATGTGAGAAGAAGAATAAGCATAAAGCCGCTCTCTCGAGCACACAAAGTGCACAGAGAGTGCTAGAGCTCAAGACTCCGAGTAAAGTAAGAACAAGCATCAGGAAGAACAAGCATCAACTTCACAAGCAAATTGACGATAATTTTAATTGGCGCAATTTACGTTTGACATGTCTGCAGTCAAAATCAGCTGTTTTGTGCTTGAAACTTACTAGAAGCTGTTTCCGTACTTTTACAACTATTCTCACATTAAATTTTTACTGTCTCAGTTTGAACTTACACAAATCTTACACAGTGTAGAGTTTTACAACTACACTTAAAACTGAATTTATACATTTTGCTCCTTTTTTCACGATCAAAAATTATTAAGTGGGGCCAAAATTTTCCAACAAAGCTTATTAGAAAGTAATGATAAAAAATCACTAATTGTATTATTAAAATAATAAAATTAAAATAATTAATATTTAAATAATCAATAATTGTTTTCACTAATAAGTATAATTTTTTGAGTTCTGTGAACTTTTTTATTTTTAGAGGTATGTTTATGTTTTTGGTGTCATTGGAAAAAAAAATTTAATAGATTGCAAAATTGATCATAAAAAAAAATTTCATTTATTACGCGAAATTCTGAGAAGGTATGGTTTGTTGATATACCATTGGAAAGGTGATTTTATTGCCTTTTTTGTAAGTTAGTTTTTCTGCTAGAAATAATAACGAGAATCAAAGTCGTGAAACATAATTTTACAATGTAGCTCCTAAGAATGTGAAAATAGATCCCCCTCCCGTACGATTTTTTGCTCAGCTCAACATAACCTTTCACCTCCGTAAATATTGGCACTCAACTGCGGGACACCCTGTATAAAATTGAATGTCATCTTGTATGTATGTACCCAAATTCCACACACATCGTTTGTTCGACTTATACCAAAATTTGCACTTGTATTCTTCGGTATAATGTGGAGTCTTTAGACTAGAAAAGTGGGTGTGGCATTTTACTTTTAATAGAACTTCTGTTACACCGTGTGTCTGACTTCAACTAAATTTTGCATACATAATCCTAGTAATTTGAGCAATCTTAAGTTAATTTAATTAGGTGATACTAGACATGAGGCGTGGCACTTTGTTTTGGTTTTTGTGTGGCACTAGCTCCATCTACACCGTTTGTCCGATTTCAACCAAATTTCGAAAATGCATTTATTCCTTAGTATAATGAGCAGTTTTAAGCCAGCAAAAGTGGATGGGATTTGGCAAGGGGCGTGTTAATTTAATTCTACACGTAAGCCAAATTTTGCACATATATTATTTGGCATAATGAGCAGTCCGTAGTTTATAAAAGTGTACGGAATTAAACAGGGGGTGTGGCACTTTAATTTTAATTGAATCCTTCTACAGCGTTTTTCTGACTTCAACCAAATTTTGCAAATATATTCTTTGGTGTAATATGTAGTCCACAGTCTGAAATTTTGGCGACAGGGGCGTGGCACTTTGATTTTAAGCGAACTTTTTCTATAGTCTTTGTCCGACTTCAACCAAATTTTCCACACTTATTCTTTGGAATAATGAGCAGTAGATAGACTAGAAAATTTGACGAAATTGAACAGGAGTTATGGCATTTGAATTTTAAACGAAATTCTTTTACACCGTCGGTATGAATTCAACCAAATTTTGCACATATATTCTTTAGCATAATGGCAGTCATGAGTTTAGAAAAGTAGTCGGGATTAGAAAGGGGGTGTGGCACTTTTATGTTATTCGAACACCTGCACAGAATTTTTTTGGTATAATGGGTAGTCTGTATTCTAGAAAATTTGGCGGGACTAGACGGGAAATGGCGGGGCGCGGCATTTTAATTATAAACGAACTTCTTTAGGGTTTGTTCGACTTCAAACAAATTGTTCCTAATAGTTTTTAGAATAATGTGCAGTCCTTAGTTCAGAAAAGTAGGCGGGATAAGGCATAGTGTGTGGCGCTTTGATTTAAATCGACTTCCTTCTACAACATTTATCAGACTTCAACCAAGCTAACACCGTTTTTTCGATTTCCACCAAATTTTGTACATATATTCTTTGGAATAATGAGTAGTCCTCCGTAGTCTAGAAAAGTGGGCGGGATTATACAAGGGGCCGTGTTTCTTTAACCACGGCATTAATATTTGACACAGGAGTTGGTGGATACTGTTCCAAGCAATATACAAAACCTGGGCGTGACTAGAAAAGGGAAAAGGGGAGAAATGTCCTTTAAAATCTATATCTGAGGTTTAAGATTCATAATTCAACTATACCCTCAGGGCTGAAAAGTTTCAGGTGGAAAATTGGGTGTATCTTTCCTAGTCAAAGATAAAACTTTACGTGATTTTTTGAAAAAAAAACAATTGCAACAATATTGAAAAATAACATCGACAAAACATCGCTCTCTAAGCTTAAGATTGAGTTTTCTGTTTTACCAAAATATATGAACTTTGTTTGATATGGGCATTTCCGCCGAAAAGTCCACCGTGACACGAAAATTAAGTTATTAAAAACTTATTATTTAATGATATTATCTTATAGAAACATTTTTATTTTATTGATTTAAGCAATTAAAATATAAATTCATTTACCATGATGATCAAATCGTCTGCACTGTTTTACAAATGTAATTTTTCTTTTTAGTTAATATTTTGTAAATGTTTCGTAAGCGTTTTTGTTTTAGTAAAAATTTAGTTTAGTTGAGGCAAGGAGAGGCAGAATATATTAAATTTGTTTTTTAATAACTAAATCACATAATAACTTAATTACCTAATTACTTAATTACCCAAATAAATTACAATGGAAAAATTGTCACGTAACGCCATGTCACGTAATGTTTCATACTAATCCCAATAAAAAAAAAAAACGAGAAAAGGTTTTTAAATTTGATACTATTTCAAATCCTTCTAAAAAAAGTTTTATACAAAAACTCTTGCCAAATTACAGAATTTTACTAATTTTGTGATCCAAGTCAAAAACCACTTCTATTTTTTATAACGTAACGTATCATTTTTGGTGGCTTCTATCTAAGAGCCACAAAAGCCACAAGAGCCATCAAAAGTTGACAACTCTTAGGTTCTGCACCTTGTATAGTGTGCTTAGTAAGCTATTGGAAAATCAAAATAAGGAACTTGTAAGTTAAAATTTTCATTCTTTTTTCACTCATTCGTCACGTGCGCCACCACGGAAATGCCCATATATGCCTTAAAGTTTTAATGGTCCAATAATCTTATTTCAAACATTTATTAAAAAAAAAAACGAAGCCTAAAAAGTGAAAAAAGGTTAATGATAGAAAAGCCTGAGGCAACAAACTACTCTATGTGGCAGCTAAGGGTAAAATTAAATGAAGCGTATGACACAAATATTTCTGCAGATTATACATAAACATTTTATAGACGGCTGTTGTCGCAGATCTTAAATAGGTTTTGATTATATTCAACGTAGATAATGAATCTATGGATATTCTTAAAATGATCTAAGGCAGTATAAAAATTAAAAAAAAAATAATGAAGTAGAATATGATATACTTCAGCATCACAGAGTTGTTATACACAATAGGGGCATAAGTAACAAAACTACGATTTTAACTTAATTTGATAAGAAATAACTTTGATATCGACTTGGAAACTTCAAATTCAAAACATTTTTTAAAATATGGAAAACTTAATATTGAGTCATTTATTAGTTTAACCTGGAAAGTTTTTCGGGAGTTTTGAAAATGGGTACATTTTATAGATTTCGATGTGCTTTTTCCGAATTTCAACTTTGCCACCTCGTATTGTTGCCGCTCGCCCCGCCATATTGGCAAAATGTCGGCTAAAAACAGTATTTTGCTAATATCTCCTTTTCAACTCATTTCACGATAAAAACATATATGTACCAAATGACACTAGAGAAATTCCCTACAATTATGTTATAATCTTCTTTACCACCAAAGTGGAGCACAGCAAAATGTTTTTCATATAAAATAAAAAATTGTATATTAAAAATATTTATATTGTATTAGACTGCGTTAGATTTGTATTTAAAATGCTTAAATATTTGGGATCCGGCGTGCCCCCCGGAATTCTAAACGTCGGTTGCGAATGAAATAATTTGAGCTATTAAAAGGTTCAAAAATTGTAGAAACCGACCCGGTTCTGCTCGAAAATCTGTTTTATTTTGAGATTTTTTGTATGGTATTTTTAAAATAAGAAATAATGCATTTGCAGAGATTTGTGGAAAAACAATACAAACCATCTATTTCTATGTTAAATTTGGTGAAGAATCTGATTCTGGACTTGGAATTACCCAATAATTTAGTCCGATGCCCCCAAACTCACTTCGAAAATGCGATTTTTCAATTATTTTCATACTATTTTTTTTTCATGCTTACCCATTAGGTCGATGCTGATAAATTTCCACAAACTTTTTATGCAATACAGAGAGGACATTCGTGTACACAGTAACTAAAGTAAAAAGTTTTTGAAAAATCATCAGGATCGACCATCAACGGGTAGCAATGCTATAAACAAATTTCAATTCGAATTTAG
The DNA here is from genome assembly GCA_914767935.1 of Coremacera marginata. Classification (NCBI taxonomy): domain Eukaryota; kingdom Metazoa; phylum Arthropoda; class Insecta; order Diptera; family Sciomyzidae; genus Coremacera; species Coremacera marginata. Next base: position 11,958,504 of record OU612043.1, on the reverse strand, counting down.
AGCAGAACACAGTACGACTCATCAAGTCAAAAGAATGGTAAGGTAAATATCATAAAAAGAAACAAACGGAAAAGATACTCTACTGGAGTTGTGTTTTAGACATCGAGAAAGCATTTGATTCTTTATGGCATGATAGTTTAATATACAAACTCAAAATTCTTAGCTGCCCCCTTTATCTAATTAAGATTATAAGAAGCTTTCTCACTAATAGGGTATTTATAGTTCAAGTAGAAAGACATGGTTCTTCAGAAAGACAAATTCCTGCTGGTGTTCCACAGGGTTCTGATTTATCACCTCTCTTGAATTCCTTATACACGTCGGATTTTAAGTCTGCACCTTATGTTGATTTAACTTTTTACGCAAGTGACAGTGCTTTGATAGTATGATATCAAATACTATAGTATTTGATAAAATGCAGGGCACCTTGGTCAAGGCTGCTTAATATTTCAACAAATGGAAAATTAAAATTTAGTAAATATTCTTAAGATTCTAAGAAAAAAATTCCTACGGGTTCAAAAGTTACAGCCGGATTAGTGAGAGCGCATTTTTAATTTTTGCGCTACCTACGTACGGCAGCTGGTATATACTTGTTTTACTTGCTACCTGACTTTTGGTGGTTGTTATTTCGTACATATTTGAAGGGTGAAGGGTGAAGCCCGAATTGCTAAACGATAGCAAAAAAACTATAAGAAACAGCACAACACAAGATAACGAAGGCATACAGTACGAAGCAGGCATGGCAGATTGAAGGTAACCCTTTTTTTTCTTTGTTCACAAACTTTGAACGCGTTTATCTCGAAACCATGTTTTTCGTACTGGTTGCGGCACTAGCGGGTTCATTTTTTGACGAAATTTCTTTTTTTTTTTTTGTATTTTTTTAAACTTGATTCGCTATCGTATGACACGAGCTTTTTTTTAAATTTTTTTTCGATTTTTTATGAATTTTTAAAGTCAATATTTTTTTCGTAAAAACACACTTTCAAATTTGGAACATCACCAAATATTGAAAAAAAATTAAAAAAAAAAGCTCGTGTCATACGATAACCAATTTTGTTAAGATTTAAAAAAGTCATTTTTTTCCAGATCGGACAATTTCTCTACAATAATAAAAAAAAAATTTGGAAAAATGTTTGTTTTTTACTGAGTTATGAATTTTTAAAAAAAGGTCTGTTTTCTCTGCCGCGAATGTCATGACCCGCCTTAACAAATCGCCAAAGAGAATTCCAACTAGAACGTTTTCAGTTCTAGGTATTTCATCAATACCGCTTTTGAAGTCAGCCAAGTACTTAGAGGTAATTCTTGATGAATAGTTGTTATTTAAACAGCATATAGAAAGCATCTGCAATAAAGTAATCAGGTGCAGTAGTAGTCTATATTTCCTTATGAACAAAAAATCTAAGCTAAAAATTAAAACTAAGGTTATGCTTTATAAATTGTGTATTAGGCCAATTTTGACTCATGTCTACCTCGTGTGGATAAATTGTGCAAATATGCATTTGCATTATGCACACAAAAGCTGCAAATAATTCAAAATAAGAATTTGAAAACAATTTTTGGATTATCCAAAAGATTTTCAACGTCAGAATTACATATCTTAGCGCAAGAAAAAATTATCTCAAATGTCACAAACAATGTGATTTATCAATAGATGCAGGTCCTCAACTTATGCCCTCTTATGGAATTTGCCATAGCCAGAATCTTCTTCCTCTATCTCCTTAGCGGTTACGAAGTGACTGACGACAAAGTTTCAATAATCCTAGACACATTGTGATATTATATTATATGTAGGATTTTTACTATCATATTCCTATAAATAACTATCTTTAGGTGATTTTCTTTATCGTTAACTTAGTACACATTTGTTGTAAGATCTGGGATCAAATCCCAAAATTCCTATAAATAACTATCTTTAAGTGATTTTCTTTATCGTTTACTTAGTACACATTTGTTGTAAGATTTGGGATCAAATCCCAAAATTTGTAATAATTTTTATGTAAATAATGAATTAAGGATAGAAATAAACAACGACAACAACAACAATACAATAATAAGATTTTGCTTTAGTTTTATCCGTCACTGTATTACTATGGCTTCAATGCATATCAAATTCAAATTTCAAAATTCAATTTTGGTTTTTTGTTTTTTTTTTTAATTAAGCAGAACTATTTCCAGTTAGTCATTAAAACTGTTTTTTAATTAAACATAAATAAAATATTTCATTTTGCAATAGAAAAGAAAATAATAAACATATGTGTGGAAAAAAAATTTCCTGAAAAAAATGTTCGTACCTCCATTAACTTTAATGATTTTGCTCAACGCAACTTTGATTTTTCTAAAATTAATTTATTTATATACTAATTTAAGTTTCAATTTCAAAACGTGACATTTTCTTTTTTTTCTATAAAATTATATTGCCAACTAACTTGCACAATGATTTAATTGGAAGTAGTAAATTTTTATACAAGAGACGTGAAATACAAATATATAGCAAAAGCTTTAAAATAGCAGTAGTTTGAATAGAAAAGCTAATCAAAGTTGTTTGAGTAGCACAAAAAAAAAAAAAATCTAAGTATTGTATTATAATATAATGAATGTCGGATTCATTTCGTCAAGTACACAAAAAGAAACACAACAAAACAAAATTTGTTTTTTACGAATAAAATCATGACATTGAAAAAGTATTTTGTGAAAGACTATTCACACAAATTATACAGTTTACATTTAAACCAATAAAAATACATATGCAAGAAAAAAGTGTTTATAAAGAATATAGAAATTTAAATAAAATTAATAAAATCCAAAGCTATGGCAAGAAAATTAAAATAATTCGAAGAAGCCGTCACGTCTTAAAGGTTAAAGCCCTTCACATTAAGTTCACAATACCGTTTTGTTTCAATAAAATTTTAATTGAACATGCACTGTGAGTTCAAAAGCAAATACTTATATGAATATATTTTTAATATAATCCTTACTAATATCGCACACTAAATACAAAACAGTCACAACTCAAAATTTACATATTTTTACTTTTTAGTATAAAACTATTCGTAGTGATCATATACTTTGACTGTAACACATAAAATACATTTTGTACACATCTTCCTTCTCTTTAGTTTAAAAAAAGTTTTGTCATTGTTTTTTGCTTCACCTAGAAATTTAAAAATTTTGAGTTGACTGTTTTGTATTTAGTGTGCGATATATAAAACTCATTCGTTGTATGTTTGCTTGCCTGTTTTTTACGCTTAAAAGGTGGAACGGATTGTTGTGAAGTTTTAAATGTACGTTATATGGGTTCTGGAATATGTAACCTGATATTTTTAATTTTGAAAATCTCGCAATGGAAGTGCAAAATGTTTTTTTTTAGGGTCTAACGCTGAGTTAATTAAGGAACATTTACATTTTATGGTTGGTTAAGGATAGTGGCAATATGACATGTCTGTTTAAAGCGAGAGCTTAAAATAAAAGAAAATTCTTCACAGCAATCTTCGAGCGAAAATATATTCATCTGTGATTAAGTAGCGATAGATGCAAGTTTCAACCTATACAATCTTGGACAAATGGTCATACTATCATCTTCATTTATAAACAGTCCGACGAACACACTCCGTACACCCAAGATTACTTATTAATTTCACATTTAACCATACCAGGAAAGAAATAGTTGATGAATTGTTGCAGGGACAAAAATACACCGAATGCCTAGATTTAATATTAGAGTGATATCAGCTGATTTCAGCTTTAATTAAGCCAGAAATCTTTATTAAACAAGGACTGCAAGCATTATGGTTAAAAAATAAAATTATACCTAATCAAATCTATAAAATTACATTGTACAACAATTTTCCAAAAAAAAAAAAAAAGCCCGTGGGGTTTCATGACTTTTTTTATGTTTTCGAGGTCGCTGAAAACGAATATGAATTCAGTTGTCGGGTCACGTAATGTTCTCCCTGGAGGCGGGTCCAGCGTAAACCCTAAGCCTCTACAATAATGTAATCAATTTCTTTTTTTGGTAAGGGCAGGAGAGGATTAAAATGTATGACCGACCTCCATTATTTTTTCAAGAGGAACATTTTTTCCTTAGAACCTATCCTCTTTGACCCTTCCTGAGGGGGGCTACCATACAATGAACCCTAACCCCCCACAGTAAATTAAATCGATATTTACCTCTTTGGGTAAAGTAGGAGAGGGTTAATATGTACGACCGACCTCCAGTACTTTTTCAAGTGTAACATTTTTTTCTTTGTGACCTATCCCCTCCGACCCCTCCTTAGGGAGACTCCCATACAATGCACCCTACTGTTAATGAAATCAATATTGCCCCTATTGGGAAGGGTAGGAGAGGGTTAATATGTACGACCGACCTACAGTATTTTTTTAAGAGTAACATTCTTCCCTTTGGATCTATCACCTCCGACTCCTCCTTAGGGGTGGGGGCTCCCATACAATATTATTTCGTCAACAGAAGGGTACTTTGTATGGGAGCCTTCCTAAGAAGGGGTCGGAGGGGATAGGTCCCAAGGGAAAAAATGTTACACTTGAAAAAGTGATGGAGGTCGGTCGTACATATTAACCCTCTCTTACCCTTTTCAAGAGGGGAAATATTGATTTCATTAACAGTAGGGTGCATTGTATGGGAGCCTCTCTCAGGAGGCGTCAAAGAGGATAGGTTCTAAGGAAAAAATTTACCTCTTGGAAAAATAATGGGCGTCAGACAAACATTTTAACCCTCTCCTGCCATTCCCAAAGGGAAAATATTGATTTCATTAATTGTAGAGGCTTAGGGTTTAACCTGGATCCGCCTCCAGGGAGAACCTTGCGTGACCCGAAAAAACTGAATTCATATTCGGTTTCAGCAACCTCGTTAACACAAAAAAAAAGTCATGAAACACCACGAGTTTTTTTTTCGTGTTGTACAGTGTTATTATTGGCGCGGATTTCTATAACAAGAATTAAAATCTTAGGAAAAACATGTACCAAGCTTTTTCTGAATATGTTACGTGTAAAACCGATTAACAAATAAGCTACTTCCAATGTAAATAAAATCGTTATACTTTTTTTTATATACCTACATTAAAATTTAATATTCAGAAGCTGTAAGTTAAAGAAACAATGAACAGAATTTCGAGTTTATCAGGTAATTCTTGGTAAACAAACACACACACACGCAAAGAAACATAAAATAAACAATATCGCAAAAAATTAAAAAAAAAATAAAATAATAATAATGTTGGAAATAAAGTCTATTTTTTACAAAATTGTAATTTCTTTTTAGGCAGGTACTTACTTTGGAATGTGCTGGTTTAGCATTGTCTGACCAGTGATACAAGTAGTTGCCATTATTTGCTACTTTACCATCATCATACAAAGTAGCTGTAAAATAAATTGTGGAGCCCACCACTGCTGAGCCAGAACTATTTACTTCAACGTAGTACGCTTTCACTGTACATCATCATTGGCCAATATGACAAATATGTGAAAGATATAATAAAAATTGGGTTGATGACTTTATCAACAAACACAAAAACAACAACAATAAAATAATGTCGATTTCAAAAGAATAATGGGCGTATGAATATTGGTTGATTATTGCAGTTTTCACTTAATTGCGTTTTAAATTTGTTTCTATTTGCAGCTCACCTGAAACAATGACGCAAAATATGGAAATTATTAAAATATTCAAATCGTGTCTCATTTTGCTGGCAGCTGCTGCAATCGTTTTCCTGGCTGTGTGGCGTATTTCCCGTTTTTTCCTCCCCCCCAAAAACACAAGCACTTTTCACCGATTGGTTTTCCACAATTTTCCAGCAGCTTATCGTTGATGCAATTTATATCTGCTATTTGTGGTTCGCTTAAAACTATATCACTAGAATAATTATTTTTCTTAATTATTTACTACGCAAAACAGTTTGGAAACACTAAGTTTTAACATTATTTAACGTCTTTAACAAAATTATGAATAATGTAATAATTTACTGCCACAGCACTTTTCACTAACTTTTAAGCACAGGAAATTATTTTGACAGCAGATGACATTTTCTTTATGGCATTGCCATTTCCTTCCGATTATGTAGGGTGTAGTGAAGGAACGTTTGTTTGATGCTTTATGTAGCTGGCACATCAGCGAACTTGTGTGCCACATAACATGGCGTCACAAGCCTGTATAAAACAGCGAGCATTGGAATTATAGTACCTGTGTATCAGGCCGGTTACACAAGCCAGTGACAGTGAAAGTGCGAAAGAATACTTCACGTATTTCGAACTTTCATGCTAGTAGCAAGAGGTGCTACACATGCAAGTGAAAGTTCATTAAAAATTTCATCGTATGCGAAGGTTCTCGATGCTATTGCAGTTTGCGTATGCTTTATTTAAAATTTGTGCTTCTGTTCAAAAGTGTATACACAAAATGTCATCGTATACAAATGTGATAGCCGCTTTCCATTTTCGATTTTCTTTCCATTACTTTAATTGTACATTTTCACTTTTATTTGCAACTTTTCACAATTGTTTCATTTGCTTTTAATCGTAAACAAGCTATCAGTGCTTCCTTGCTTCCTGTACGAAATCGTGGAAACCCCAAAATAAATCCACCAAAAGTAATTAAAAACAACACTGATATCCCTTTTTTTGGCCTACACTAGCCGCTGCTGTCAAAATCTACTGGCTCTGAAATTTCATTGCTAGTCCTGTTTTACATTGGTCAAGAACTTAAAGCAATTTTTTTTGACGTTCTCTTTTGAACTTGACGAAAGCTTTTACATTTGTCAAGACTTGAATTCTATTTCATATCTTTTTTGCTTGTTTTCTTAAAATTTAAAGCAAGCAAACGAATGCGACTGAAGCCAACAAATTAAAAAGAGAGAGAGAGAGAGAGACGCACGCTGATATACAAAAAGTAAAATGAAGTAATGTGAGAAAAATGTGAAAAGAACAAAAGGGAACGCGAAAAAATATACGACGCAGAGACATCGAGACCGTCAACTTTTTCTCCCCTTCGTCGCTTCCGATTTGCTGCGAATTGCCCACAAACTCTGAAAATTTAATTCAATTCTTCACCAATGTGAAAAGGGTTCTAGTAGCGATGAAATTGGCGGTAAAGTGAATCTAGTGTGAGTGTATTTGTAAAAATTGGGAATGTATTGAGTTTTTCGAACTACAGAGCCAGTATACTGGCCTGTGTAGCATTCCTGTATTACATATCGGCTTATTTTTTTATGTTACTTTTTTTCGCACAATATGGTGAAGAGCACAATATGGATGATAAACAAAACTTGAGTGTGTGCAATGAAGCTTTAAATTAAATCTTCTTCACCATAATTTTTTTAATTTTACATTTAGGCTATTCACAGCTTAAACGTATATTAACAAAGCGTATTTATAGCATATGTTATTTTTGAAACTGTGAGCACCTCAGTATGTGTTTGCCGTATTCAATGATTTTACAACGCTGTTATATATGCTGTAGATAGAGCATAAAAATACGATACACAAAAAACACTACTTTTATTTACGCGTGTTTGCGTATTTGCGTTTGCATGCAAAACAACAACAAAGACAAATACGCTTACTTACGTTGGCGCATGCTATAATGAGACAAGGTAGTGTTAGTAGTTAAAATTCTCTCTTGTGGTGGGTACCGCACCTGTCAAAATCAGGTTTTTACGAATAAAAGCAAAACAAATAACAAAATTTGCAAATTATAATATTGTATGTGCTTGACAGCTGCGGTACCCGCCGCTCCGAGACGACACTACCTTGTTAAATATTTGTAATTTGTAATTTTAAAATATATATATATGTATATATATATTTAAAATATATCTTGCGTTGGCGTAAAAATACCAAATCGTTAATTAAACAGGCCTGCGTACTTAAACTGTGAATAGCTTAATTGTTTAAAATCTTTAATTGATCGATGCTTTAACAATAGAGTTCAGCTACTACAGCTATATCGCACTTCCTCAGCATTAACCCATCTAAAGCCACTACCCAGTAATCATTGAAAATATCAATGTTATGGATAACCGTGACCACAAACAAGTTAATGTGGGAAAAATTTACCCACCAATAAATGGGTTGGGCTCAGGGACAACACAAGACGTAACAACTAACCATGCGTATATATAGATCTAATTACACAACTAATTTTAATCTACTTTTGAGTTGACCTTTTGACAAATTAACATCAAAAACGCTACAATTGTTAACAAAGGAACTCATGCGACTTAAAGGAGCAGTAGCCATATAATTTGTTCTACTAAATGGCAAATAAATTAAGTTGTTAGCGTTTCTACTGCTTCTACGGTTAGTGTTAAAATTTATGTGAGAAAGAAGTTCTGGAGAATCGAATACACCTGTTATGAGCTGGTGTAAATATACGATATCTGCCGATTTCCTTCGATCACCTAAAGACTGCATTTTTAATAGTTTTAAACGATCCTCATAAGGAGGAAGGTCTAATACGTCAGTTCCACTTAAGCCCCTTAGAGCAAACTGAACAAAACGTTTTTGGATTCTTTCTATTCGATCAACATGCACATTGTAACTTGGGGACCAAACTTGACTTGCATACTCTAAGTGAGGACGCACGATTGCATAATACAACGTTGTAGTTGTAATCGTGCTATTAAATTCTTTGGCCCAGCGTTTTACAAAACCAAGCATTGAAGATGCTTTTTTACAAATATTATCAATATGAATGTTAAACGACAGCTTAGAATCCATGCATATACCTAGGTCTTTGACGGTGTCTACACGACTCAAGGCAGTATCTTTAATCTTATAATCAAATATAAAATTATTCCTTTTTCGCGAAAAGGTCATAGTTTGGCATTTATCTGAATTTAAAAACATATTATTTTTAGAACACCAAACTTCAAAGGATTTTAGATCAGACTGGAGTAGATCTGAATTATTTCTAGAATTAATCGTTCTGTATATTTTCATATCATCGGCATAAATAAGCAGATGAGTGTTCAATGACGTGAGTTACATCATTGATAGCTAAAATAAACAGAAGAGGACTAAGGTGACTACCCTGAGGAACACTTGATCCAGCAATAAATTCAGAAGACAATACGCCACGGAAACGTATTTGATAAGATCGCTCTACCAAATACGATTTAATCCAGTTCACAAAATATTGTGGAAATCCCATTAACTCAAGTTTAAATAAGATTAGATTGTGTGGTAGCTTATCAAATGCCTTACTAAAGTCAGTGTAAACACAATCGACCTGGTTACCAGAATCAATAGAATTTAAGCAGAATGTTGTAAAATCGAGAAGATTAGACACAGTGGATCTGCCATTCACAAAACCATGCTGACGAGTTGTTATGACTTCCCCACAGTGAATTTTCACCCGATCATACACCATCCGCTCAAAAAGTTTTGGAATCGATGAGAGCTTAGCGATAGGCCTATAGTTACTAACATCGTTCCTGCAACCCTTTTTAAAAATAGGACTTATAAATGATTTTTTCCAAAAAAGTGGAAAATAACTTTCGTATAGATTTATTGAATAATAAAGAAAGTGGTTGACTCAAAACGGAACCGCATTGTGTTAACACTGCGGCAGGAACACCGTCAGGTCCAGCACCAAACTCCTCATCGATCGATCTAATATACATTAAAATATCCTCTGGAGTGAAGGATATATGTTCCAAAGATACTCTGGGTTCGGAATTCATATATTCAAAGTACTCTCCATCAGGAGTAAAAGAATCTGAACAGAATGATTCTTTAAAAAGATTGGCGAATAGGCCACAAATTTTGACGGGATTGTCAGTAAATCCCTCAGGAGTTCTAAATGAAGAAGGAAATCCATCAGATTTCTTCTTTGTGTTTACAAATCCCCAAAATTTCTTTGGATCTGTCAATATTCTCAGCTTAACATTATCTAAATATTCGTGATATAATGTAGCTGAGCGATTTTCAAATTCCAGAAACAAACGTTTGTAAGTTTCTAGGTCGTTTGAGCCTAAGCTACAGACGTATTTCTTCCATGCCCTATTCCTGTTGTTGCGAAGAGTCTTTAAATCCTTTGTGTACCACGGGTACGCAGAATTCCTCGCAAATTTGAGACTATAAGGTACTGATTGAGAAAACACAGCAAAGAGTTCCATATAAATGTATGGAGTCATCAAGGCAATTTACATTTATATATTCTAAAATTGCATTAAGTTTACCATGAAGCAACAGATTCAACTTCAAAAAGTCAGCATTTTTAAAATTGAATTCATAAAGCTTATATGCTGAATTTAAATTTACTATATTTGCTCTGTTCACTCTGCTCTGTCCACAATGTCGTCATTAACGTCAAGTAAATCAATCAATTATGTAATCTATGCACTCCGCAAGGCTTGCATAGACCTCTACACTACTCTTAGGAGGAACATATGCATTAATAACATATACATTAGAGTTACAATGTATAACTTTAACGCAAATTAGTTCAATATTAGAAGAGCAGGGAATGTCAACAATAAAACTGACAAAGCAGTTCCTCACAGCCAAAAGGACACCACCACCGACAGAAGAAATATTGTCAGTGTATCTGTCTTTTCTAAAAACTTTAAAACTATTGTCAAACAATTCCAAATCAGTAATGCTTCCGTTTAGCCACGTTTCTGTTAACGCGATAATATCCTCAGAGCAATTTTGAGTTGATTGAGTTGATGCTTTCGAAGAAATCAACTCTTTTTGGTCTGAAAACACTTCAAATAACAAGGAAATATCTTTAAACTATTATGTCCAGAGATGTCATCATAGTCCATATTGATTGTGCCGAAATTCTTGGTCGTTTTAAAATCTATGCTTCAGAAAGATACATTAGGCAATGACAGATGTTATATCTCTTAATACAGAACAAATTTTAGACTAAATGGTTCACACGATAGAAAACCTGATAGAAATTTGGTATAGATAGAAGTTAGTTGGTAAATATGATAGACGTCATCAAAAAATCTATGCTTTTTCTACTGGGCCGATTTTGGCATGACTTTTTACTGTAAATGTTGGTGAACCGTCAACAACATACAGCTATTATTCGTTTAAAGTTGCTAAAAGAATAAGAAAAAGCGAAATAAAATTATAATAAAAGCAAAATAGCAACATGTTGGGTCAATTCCTTTCCAATTCAATTGTGTTTCGATTTCTGTTCATTGGGATGTAAGTGATTTCTGGCAAACTTTTCAGTCGTAACATCTAACATTTTGGCCTCCACAGGACGTAACACCATTGATAACAGCTGCTGAGACATATTTTCTGGCTTGTGGAGACGACAGGTAGTTCTGTATGTGACTTAATTGATGTCAGTCAACGTGGGGACATTTTTAAGACTAACCTTAGGTTTCTTATTAAATAAATACTTATAATGTCTTACTACCTTTCGAGGTGGAATTACGTCTTACAGCGCGGTTTGTATGGGGGTATTCACAATTTTTTTCAAGGGTTGCTAAAGTTTTTGGAGAACACTTTGGGGATACATACAGCCTTTTGTATTCATTGTACAAAGATAAAATTTATGCCAAAATATTAGCTATATCGTGCATACAATTAATATCTAACTTTAGATTTTTTTACTTTTTTAATATAGCCACAAGATTGCAAAAGAAAAATTCACATTTTTGTATGAGAAAATCTGCCTTCTCATCTGATGGTTCAGTTGCTGCTGACGTTTTTATGCTTGTTGCTTTAGTTCGTACCGAAATCTTGAACGCAACATCGTGTTGTTTGTTGAATAGATCGTTTTGTGAATTTCTCAGAGCTTTCCAAGCAATACATACATATATAAAAGCTTGCTCCGCTAAGAAGCTTTAAGTCTGCTGGCAGACTCCAATCAGTTAAGGTGGCGTCTGTTTGTCCGCATGATGCCAGAGGATATAAGACGTTGCAATACGAAGAAGCGATGCATAGTTCATTATATAAGTATATATTTGGTATTTAAAAAACACAGTGCTACTACATATAAACCATTATATAAATCCAGAATTGTTTTACGAATATTGCTCAGCAACAGCTTGTGTTGTTGTTATTAATAAGTTTGAATGAAATATTTGCATATATATATATATTTCTTTCATTTTTGTAGTCTGTTATTGTTTTTTTTAATCTTAAGTAAGATTAATACAATAAATAATAACTAAATAATACAAAAAATTACATTACTACTATGCAGGTTTACATATACGGAGACTGGCATGGAAGTTATGATATTAAAAACTTAATTTCTTATTAAAATATCATAATAAATTCGAATTATTTATTGAACTAATTCTATATATCTGTGGTCACAAGCAATAAGGACATAAATCAAAATATCGTAAGAAAAAAACACAGGTGAGCCGTTGGACACACGAGAGAAGCGAAGCTTTTTCGCTGTTACATAGTTTTGATAGCTTAATAATTTTTTCTTTTTAATAAACTTTTAAATTCAAAAACTTAAAATAACAACATAAATTCCATACATACAAAAAACATATTTACTGCTTACTTTTTTATTGTTGAATGTCAAATTTCTACGCCAATTACATATACGGGCATATAATGCCAGCGACTCTCCATTTTAACTCTCCACACATGGTTGTGAGCTTGGCTGCACTGAACAAATTTTTTCCTTCATCAGCGTACTATCTAGCGAAAAAATCTGTCGAAAATTTTTCAGATTTCACTCCAAGCAAATCACAGAACGAAGAGTAAAAAGCTACGCTTCAAAAATATATATTAAAGAACGCACACGAAACAAAATTTAACAAACATTTTAGATACCTTGCCGATGTCATGCATGCGTATGCAATTCCATATTTATTGATATCATCTATTTTTTTGGCACTTAAAATATAGAGTATAAATTATTATCTAGAGATTGCATCAACTCTGCTAAATCTCTGACATGTGTTAACAGAGGTTAACAGAGTTTTTTTTCTTCATGTTTTTAAGTGAAATAACTCTGTTAAAACATGCCAGAGATTTAGCAGAGTTGATGCAATCTCTAGATAATAATGTACACTCTATGCTTAAAAACGCACTTGTCAACGCACCCGTGGGCATTGCTAATTTTCCTTGTACCAACACCACAAACGCATTCACAATACAAAAACACCGATGCTGGAGACACCTTGTGGCAAATAAAAGCAAATTTTTGTTGGTTTAGCATAGCAAATACACAATCCTCTATCTATTGATAGATGTTGACGATCTACTGCAGCATAGCTTCTGTTATAATTTATATTGAATTAACAACTGTTTCTAATAAGTCTTTGTGGCCTGGTGGATAGTGTATTGGGCTCTCATTCAAGAGAACACGGGTTCGATCCCCACGGGCGGGCCAGCAAATATTTTTAGTATTTAATATTAAAGTATTAAATTTTCTTGTTGTAATAAGCGCTAGCAACAAAGAAGTCATCAAATTTTCAAGAAAAAATCTGTTGAAAATTTTTCAGATTTCACTCCAAGCAAATCACAGAACGAGGAGTAAAAAGCTTCGCTTCAAAAAATATATTTTAATTGTACTAACTACAACCATTTATTTGAAACATATGAACTGCTATAAAAGAAATATATGAACACATAAGTGATTATCCATTCTGTGCAAAAAACGGGTTTCTGCATTCTTCCATAGATTCGCAATAAAGAAAATGCCATATCGTTTTTTTACGATATTTTGAGTTAAGTCGTTATTGCTTGTGAACACAGATATATGACATATTAAAAATATATTTTGTTTGTTAAAACTTTTAAATTTTTGTTAAATTTTCCACAAAATTTAAAATATATATAAGTTCTTTACTGCACGAAAAATAATAAATTCATACTATTCCGAAATATTTATTTCAATTCATTAAACATAAGATTGAATTATGTTATATTTATTTTTAACCAACATAAAAATGAACAGAACAACACATTTTTCAACAAATATATCAAACAAAAATTCTACGTCCACACTTACGACACTATTACTGAATTTTATGATTGATTATTCAATTTCTTTTTAATGAAAATTAAATTAATTATTACATTTTTTTAAGATTGATCTTTTGATCTATTCATTGTCACTAAAACATTGCAGAACAACGAAAAATGTTCTTCGTCACTTTTTTGCAGATATATTAAAATTATTTTTGTAAAATAGAGTAGGGATTTAATAATAAAAATGTACGATGAATTGCTTATCAAAATTGAAAACCTAGAATGTCAAAAGAAAAAATAAAATAAGTTTCTTATCAAATGAATTGTACAAAGATAGATGGTGCTGTCGCCAATATTTTAACTAATGCCAACGGAACAAGCAGGAGTATTATTTGCAAAGAAATGCCAACCAAAATGAATCGTGTAAGTTTTTTGAGAAATCCAAATATCAATAATTACAAATATGGGCTGTTGGATTCGATTTTTCAAGTTTTTGTTACAAATTTGTTACAGTCGGTATGACTGCCTTTTAAAAGTTGGCAGGTACGAGGTGATAAATCGAGTATTTACAAAATAAATCAAGAATTTAAAACGAACTTAATAACAGATAACGTCCAAAACGGTATTAGGTATTACAAACGATGGCAATAGAGCTCGTAGATTTCTTCTAGTTGCTATGTTACAGCCAAAATAACATAACAAACTTTATAATATTTTTGTCTTTGCGTTCATGTAGATTATCAATTATAATTAATTATTTAAAAGTTTTTAAAAAAAGTTTTAAAGTAACTTTAAGTAAACTTTTTTGTGGAAGACTTATTGAAAGATACAGGTATGCTTTGCTGGATATGCAAAGGATATGCCAAGTAGTCAAAGCAGCTGTAGTAGATCACAGAATTTTTTGAGTTTTCAATACGTAATATAGAGTTTTTTTTATTATTTATAATTTCTTTGATTGATCTTTGTTAATTTCATATTGAATAAAATACAAAACAATAATCTTATTTCTAATTTACTCTTAGCAACAGCCCTTCATACAAATGGATTCTGATTAATAATAAGAGTAAATTTCCAAGCGAGGACATTTTAAAATGTATTCTATAATGTGAACAATAAAAAAAATATTTTATTATTTTAAGAAAATATAAAATATAATTTATATAAATATATAAATTATATAAAATATTTATAAATTATTTCAAGATTGTGATAGTCATTAGAAATATATATTTTAATACTTAGGGCCGCTTTTTCAATGTTCGGTTAAGTAGTTATCAGAACTTTAACCAGCGGTTAGTAAAAAAGCTCTTTCTCAATATCTGGATAAGACTTACCTGTCGGTTAAGTATTGATTAAGTTAACGGCAAGTTGTTACTTCGGTTAGGTGTTTACCAGAACTGTTAAGCCATTGGCTTATTTTTTTTTGAACAACAACGTTGTCTATAGTATCAACGTTGTACTTCTTCGTAATATTGTTCAGTTGTTTTATGTTGATACAAATATGCTGACTCTCAATCAGTATTGTTGATAATATTGCAACATAGTGTGGGCAACAGCATCTCAAAGCTGTTTCCTAGAAATTTCCTATATGGAAATTTGCCACACACAATATAGATGTGTCAGCTCTTTGGGATAATATAAACATCCCAAGACGGCATCAACGATTAAGTCAAGCGTTGAGTTAATGTAAACATTAACCCACGCTACGTTCAATTGCACCCTTCCCTTAAACCCTCAAAACCATTGCCATGAAACAGCATCGTTGTTTAACGAACGATCGCAAGATCGTTCGGTAAACAATGATAAATTCACGATGTATGCCTGGAAGCTCACTTGATGGTATTCGATGTGACACTCCTAAAAAGCACTTCAACGAAGCAGTTTGCATTAGTTCTGGCATAACAAATAAATTGGTGGCAGCGGAAAAATTGTGACTATGGAAAAGTGATAGCAGAACAAAAATAAGTTTGTTCCTGAAGATGGTGTTAGCAGAAAATAAGTTTGTTCCCGAAGATGGTGTTAGCAGAAAATAAGTTATTCCTGAAGATGGTGTTAGCAGAAAATAAGTTGTTCTTGAAGATAGTGATAGCAGGAAAAAAGTTTGTTCCTTCAACTAGTGCCTACAACGAAAGGAATCATTGGAAAATGCTGTTATTATGGATGATGTAAATATAAAATGCGTATAAAATAAGGCAGTGAAGTGTTATAAGAAGATGTTGGTTTAAAGTGCCGAAATAGTGTCATAGGTAGGTTACGATCTGCGTATAAAATAAAGCAGTGAAGTGCTATAAGAAGATGTTGGTTTAAAGTGTCGAAATAGTGTCAGAGCTGGTGTGTGATTGTTTTGTTGGGTTTAGAGAAGAAAGATAGGTATTGAATTTTGAAAGCAATTATGGCAACATCCAGTAGTAGTACTAGTATGCAACTAGATGTTGGTACCTTAATAAGGTTAATACCTCCGTTTAGAAGTGATGCAGCCGAGCTGTATTCATTTATAAACGGATGTGACGATGCTATGAGTCTGGCATCAGAGTCGCAGACGAGTTTTTTATTCAAGTACATTAAGGTACAAATTACTGGAAACGCAAGAATAATTCTTGAGAACAGAGTAATAGAAGATTGGCAGGAGCTAAAAACCAACTTAAAAAATTTATATAAGGAAACCAACAATACCCTTGGTTTATATAGGGACTTAATAAACGCCAAACAGGGGAGTCAAACTGTAAAACAGTTTGAACAGTTCATGGAGACTATGTCTCGAAGGCTTGGCACTGATGCTAAAGATGAAGGTATGGAGCAGAGAGACCTTCAAATCATTCATAATTATATTGAGAATAAAGTAATTCTCAATATATTTATTAATGGTCTGCGGCCAGAAATTTGCAGCTATGTAAATAACTGTCGGCCAAAGACTCTTTCGGAAGCAGCAAAGCATGCTCAACATGAAGAGTCAAGATTACTAAATTTAAATAAAAAAGGGCCGAGAAACGATTTCTCGAATAAAAATTTAGTATCAATTCACACTAATACTGTTAAGTGTTATAATTGTGGGAAAACAGGACACTTGGCAAAAAACTGTTTTGATAAAAATAAAAATAATGCAATAATGTGTAATTTGTGTAAAAAGCCAGGACACATAGCAAAAAATTGCTATGCAAGGAATAAGGAGGAACCGAAAATGAATTTTCGAAAATAAGAGACGCTAAGCATAAGGCAGCGTTCTCTATTAAAAGCAAACCAGAAGAAAGTCCTTATATTTTTATAGATTATAGAAAGAAATTGTGTAAAATGCTTATAGATACGGGAGCATCGGTAAGTTTGATAAAATCAAACTGTATTTATAAAAACGATTTAAGTATAAAAGAGAAAATTGATCTGATAGGGCTAGGGAATAATATCGAAAAGTCTTTAGGGACATGCGATATAAGATTTAGTTTATGGGAAAATTCATATGAAAAAACTGTCAGTGTCCGATGGAAGTTTAACGTCATTCCTGAACAAATAGTTAACGATTATGATGGGATTTTAGGCAATGATTTCCTTAGGGAAATGAATTGTAAGGTAGATTGTTCTACAAATGTTTTAACCTTAAAAGGCCAAAGTTATGAGATAAAGTATAACAGAGATGAATGTTTTATACCTTCAAGAAGAGAGGTATTTAGATTGGTCAAGGTAAACAGAAGGTATAAAGATGAAACAGATGTTTATATCCCAAGATTCGAAAATGATAAATTAATAGTTCCGCATTGTATCAGTACAGTACGGAAGGGGAAATGCTTAGTAAGCATAATTAATAAATCAGAAGAGAAGGTTCAGAATGACATTTCATTAAATGTAGAATGGTTAAAGGATTATGTTGTAGAGAGGGAAAATAATGAAGGTAAAATAAAAGAAACTTTTAGGCCAACTAAAAGAATACTACATGTCAGAGATAGAAAAGATGTTATAAGAGAATCCCTTCGGACAGGACATATGAATTTGGAAGAAAAGGAATCAATTAGGAAATTGATTGCAGAGTACAGCGATTTATTTCTCATAGAAGGAGACATATTGAGCACAACAAATACATTAAATTGTACTATAAGAACGAAAGAAGATACAAAACCCGTGTATACGAAGTCTTACAGATACCCAAAAATACACGAACAAGAAGTTAAACTTCAGGTTGAAAAGTTGTTGAAAGAAGGTATCATCCAAAATTCTAAGTCTCCGTGGAATTCACCAGTGTGGATTGTGCCCAAAAAGAAAGATGCGTCAGAGAAGGTAAAATGGCGCATGGTAATTGATTATAGGAAAGTCAATGATTTAACCATAGCTGATTCATATCCGATCCCAAATATATCAGAAATCTTAGACCAATTAGGTACAGCTAAATATTTCACAGTTTTAGATTTGACTAATGGGTTTCATCAAATTAAGATGAATAAAGATGACATGGAGAAACCGCTTTTACAACACCACACGGTCATTTTGAATTTACAAGAATGCCATTCGGGTTGAAAAATGCTCCTAGCATTTTTCAGCGAACAATGGACATTGTTTTATCAGGTTTAAAAGGAATTAAATGTTTTGTATACATGGATGATATTGTTGTGTATGGGAAAACCTTAGAGGATCATAATTCAAAACTGAGAGATGTGTTTAAACAAATAAGGGCAGCAAATTTAAAATTACAGGCAGATAAGTGTGAATTTCTTAGGAAAGAAGTTACTTATTTAGGCCATGTAATAGGGGAAGACGGTGTGAAACCTGACCCAGAAAAAGTTTCATCAATAAAGAAATGGTATCCTCCGAAAAATGTTAAAGAAATACAATCGTTTATGGGAGCGATAAATTACTATCGCAGATTTGTTAAAGGTTTCAGTCAAATAGCTGCACCTATTAACAAACTTCTTAGGAAAGAAGCGGAATTTGTATGGGGGAAAGAGCAAGATGAAGCATTTAAGAAACTTAAAGAAAGTTTAATCAATGTCGTGGCCCTTCAATACCCAGATTTTGAACGAAAATTTATTGTGACAACTGATGCGTCAAATACAGGTTTGGGAGCTGTGTTGTCGCAAGAATATGGTAAGAAAGATATGCCGATTCAGTTTATAAGTAGAAGCTTAAATGACGCTGAAAAAAACTATAGTACGACGGAGAAGGAATGTCTAGCGATCGTTTGGGCCGTGAAAGTATTTAGGCCATATTTGTATGGGAATAAATTTTTAATAAGAACAGATCATAGACCATTGACTTGGCTTTTTAATGTTAAAGATCCTGGATCGAGACTAGTCCGGTGGAGATTAAAACTAGAAGAGTATACTTATGATATTGAATATAAGAAAGGGCTAGAGAACGTCGTGGCAGATCATTTAAGTAGAAATGTGTTTATAACTACAAGACAGGAGAAAAAGAAGAAAAGTTGTAGTTGTTGTAATGAAATAGATAAAAACAAAACTGAGAGGAAGAGTGACGAAATAAAAGGTAAAGAAGTTTTAAAAAACTTAGAAAATGTCGACGATATAGAAGATTTACAGAATGTAAATGTAGAGATACCACAGCCTGAAGAAAATAAATCTATAGATTATAAAATTGTTGATAATGGGAGAGTAGAAGATAATCCACTCGAAGTTGAATCAGTTGTATATGAAGCAGTGGAAAAAGAAATAGTCGAAAACATTACAGAACAGGCAGATGGGAACATTTTAGAATTAAATGAGGATGAGATCTTAGAAATTACAGACAAGAAACGACAATTAGATATAATTAAAGAATATCATGATAGCATAACAGGTGGACATGCTGGTCAAAAAAGTACAATAGCTAAGATAAGAGAAAAATATTATTGGAAGAATTTAAATCAGATGGTAACTGATTTTATAAAGAATTGCAAAAATTGTCAATTGGGAAAAATTGATAGACATCCCACTAGGATGCCTATGCAGACAGTAACAAACGCTTCATATAGTTTAGAACAAGTTAATATGGATCTAACAGGACCATACCCAATATCTAAGAAGGAAAATATGTATTCCTTAAGCATTCAAGATTCCCTCTCAAAATATGTAAGATTTGTACCAATTAAAGATAAATATGCTGAAACAGTCGCGGAAGCTTTTGTAAATGAATGGATTACATACTTTGGTATACCCAAAATTATTATTACTGATAACGGAACTGAATTCTGTAATGAATTAATGAAAAACTTAGCAAAGATATTTAAGTTTAAACATATAACCACTAGTGTAGCACATCCACAATCTAATGGGGCAGTAGAAAGAATACACGCTAGATTGAAAGAATATTTAAATACAGTTAATTTTGAAAGAGATGATTGGGATGAAGCTCTAAAATTTGCTAGTTTTTGTTATAACACGACAATACACTCTACAACCGGGTATAGCCCACATGAAGTAATGTTTAGTAGACAAGGCAATAGACCTAGTAACATTGATAGTCTTAATTTAGACACTTATCAAGAATATGTCAAAAAGACTGCAGAAAGAATAAATTCTATAGAGGAAAAAGTTAAAGAAAACCTTTTGAAATCCAAACGGAGATCTAAAGAGATTTATGATCGAAAAACCAATGAAGCACCTCTTTACGAAGTAGGAAGTAAAGTTCTTGTGAAAAACCTATCGAAAAATAAAAAATTAGAGAAAACATTTTTAGGACCTTATGTTGTTATAAAAGTTACAGATATGAATGTATTCGTGAAGACAGATAGAAAAGTTAGAAAACTTTCAAAAAATTTAATAAAACCGTTTGTTCAAAATTAAAAGAAAATACGAACATTAGCTTAAATTCTTTCTCTTTCAAGTCTCATTACAACGGCAATGGCTGTAAGGATAGAAAATATTAACGGAAATGGAGGATTCTATTTTAAAAGGATTGGAGAAATAAGAATAGTGGACGGTCAAATATCTATCGTTACAAAAATAAATTTAACAATATACGAGGAACGTATATATTGGATTGGAGATAAAGTTAATCATGTTGATAAATTATGCACTGAGACATTTCATCAGTGTTTAGAGTTAGTTAATTTAGGAAAACAACATTATAATAACTTAATACAGAAAATAAACACTATTCATAATTTACTAGGAATTAAAAGTGGCTTTATGGGAAATAGACAAAAAAGAGGTCTATTAAATATTGTTGGATCAGGATTAAAAGTATTATTTGGTACAATGGATAATGAAGATGCATCTTATTACAATGAAGTAATAAGAGCAACACAGAATAATGAGGAATTTATTAAATCAAGTCTTAATGAAGAAATTAATATTATACAAAATTTAAATGAACAGAATTTAAATATGAAAAAAAGTTTTGAGGATATTCAGACCAAATCAAAGGAATTTGCGAACAAGCTAGATTCAATAATTGTAGATTTTAATGAAAACAATAAAAAGGAAGTTATATTTGAATATTTACAAGATATGCAATTAAAATTAATAAGTAGCTGTCTAGATCTAGAATCCGAACTTGAAAAGTTAGTGGATGCAATTTTATTTTTACAATTAAAATTGGTACATCCGATGATATTAAGTCCTGAAAAATTAATTGAAATATTAGCATCAAGTAAAAACGAACCATATCTTTTATACACTCCAAGTTTGGAATTTTATAATAAAATTATAAAGGAAGTTAAAATTAAAGCTTTTGAAAAGAATAAAGTAATTGTTGTTATTTTATCAATTCCGTTTTTAAAAGGTGAAGGTTATGATGGTTACAAGGTTATTCCTGTTCCAATTTTTAATGAAAACAAACAAATAATTTTTGAAAAAGAAAATGAATATTTTTTAATATCAAAAAATAAAGAATCGTTTACAATGTTAAGTAGCTTGGATAAGTTTAAAATTAGTGAAAGTGATTATTTTATAATCGAAAATTTAATAGTGGAATCAACAGTCACAATGGAAAATTGTGTACTGAATAACTTCATGAAAAGAAGTAGTAAAAAATGTAATGTAAAGTATATTCCACATAGCGTAGAAATATATTCCGAATTAAACAACAAACAATACTTGTATGCAGTTTCGGATGAAACTAAATATGAATACATATGTAAAAATGATGGAATAGAAGGAGGTATCTTAAAAGGTGTTGGAATTATTTATATGGATTATAACTGTAAATTTGAAACCGTAGATTATAAGATTCTAATTTCCGAAGATAAAAATGAAAATGTAACAAATGACGTATACCATTCATACATTGAAGATTGTTGTTTTAATATTAAAATAAATGAAATAGAACCAATAGAAAACTTACCAAAATTAAAACCAGGTAGTGTAAAAAATATTGAAGACTTAAGTATCAAGATTAATAATCAAAAAAGCTATTTATCAAAAGCATTTCAAACTGTTAACATGGAAGGAAATTCCTTATGGTATATTTCTATATCTGTATTAATATTGTTAATTCTAATTATTATATTTGTAAAGTGCGTAAAAGGAAATATTTGTATAAATATTTTTAATAAATGTTTTAATAAAGTTACATCAAGTCCAACACCAAAACCTGTAACGAATAATGTGGTAGTTTATGCTAATGAAGAAAAATCTATGAGATCAGCTGAAGATCAGAATGAAACACGTAAAAGGAAAAGCCAATACAATTATAATTGGTAAAGCATCTTTATTGTAATTATATTTAATGATTTTAATTTTCTTATATTATATATATTTTATAATTTATTCTAAGGTTGTATATAAATTTTATAAATAAAAAAGGGATATGATCATTGAATCTATTTTGTGTGTTGTCAGATACATCTCGAATTCAAGGTTTCCAACCTATGGCATACCTAAGAAGTAATTGTTTTAAAATTACTTCTTGTCTTGAGGTCGGAGGTGTTAAGCCATTGGCTTATTTTTTTTGAACAACAACGTTGTCTATAGTATCAACGTTGTACTTCTTCGTAATATTGTTCAGTTGTTTTATGTTGATACAAATATGCTGACTCTCAATCAGTATTGTTGATAATATTGCAACATAGTGTGGGCAACAGCATCTCAAAGCTGTTTCCTAGAAATTTCCTATATGGAAATTTGCCACACACAATATAGATGTGTCAGCTCTTTGGGATAATATAAACATCCCAAGACGGCATCAACGATTAAGTCAAGCGTTGAGTTAATGTAAACATTAACCCACGCTACGTTCAATTGCACCCTTCCCTTAAACCCTCAAAACCATTGCCATGAAACAGCATCGTTGTTTAACGAACGATCGCAAGATCGTTCGGTAAACAATGATAAATTCACGATGTATGCCTGGAAGCTCACTTGATGGTATTCGATGTGACACTCCTAAAAAGCACTTCAACGAAGCAGTTTGCATTAGTTCTGGCATAACAGAACAACTCCTCTGCGGGCACTTCTATCAAAGAAAAAAGAATATAAAGAAATAAATACTGTTGCTTAACCAACACTTGGTGAAAGCAAAATTTTTTTAGGTATCGTATGCTTAGCTATCAACTGGTTAAGAGCTACACTAACCGGAAACCGGAGAAAGCGGCCCACAAACTATTGTTTTTATATCTGTTAGAAGTTTTTTTTTATCATCATCAAACCATTTCATTTCTGACCAATATTTTGGCCTCAGAGATCCAAAATTTATTAAAATACTAAGTTTAATCTAAATCGGGCCATAATTTTGCCGCTATTCGTTATAAGGAGACGCATCACTCTGCGTTGTTATGAAAGTTATGAAAAAAGTTTATTAATACAAAATAAAGATACACAAAACTTAAATAATAATAATCCCTGTAGGAAAATCAACTAATTTAAAAGTAGTTGATAAAGTAGTTTTTTGTCAACCACAACTAGTTAAAATTCTGATTTTTTTCCGTAGAACGAACTAACATATTTTGTATGGTGATGTCCGCTAAATAAGTCAATTGACTTTCGTCTGCATATATTTTCAACTACTTGTTAAATTAGTTTAATTAAAATTTTTTTTTAACTACTTTAAAATAAATCACTTGACAACTATTACTGATGGCCTAAAGTTAATAATATTTGATGAAATAACATGGTTAAATATATATAAACTTGTAATCTAATAAAAATTTGCAATTAAAACATGTCAAAATCAGAGTAGTTGCCGCCTTAATATAATTCAAAGTAGCTTATCAATCACTTGTTTTTGAGTAGTATTTCAATTACTTCATATATAATGCATTAAAAACTATTTAGAATTGAAATGGATGCCGCCCTAATATAATTCAAAGTAGTTTATATAATGGTTTATTTTAAATTAGTTTTTTAATTAGTTTTTAAAAACAAGTTAGTTTGTTCCTATAGGGATACTATCACTTTTATGCAGCTTACACATCAGTGAACTTGTTTACTACACAATATAGCGGCATGAGCCTGTGTGAAGCAACGAGCGTTCAAATGTGACAGAGAAAATCAAACATTTTTATCAATAGGCCAGCCTTTGGGTCATGTTCGCAAAAATGCTTACAAATTATCGAACTTGAGTGAATATGGCCGCCGTGTGCTACGCTATCTGAAAGCTTACCTAAAAATAAAACAGTAATCTAAATAGTACAAAAATACCTGGCGTTACAACTCTGCACTAACCATTACTGCACGTGTATGTTTACATTTTCGATTTAACAGAATTTGACTCGAGCTATTTAATCCAGTAATGTTCATTACTTTTCGTTTGCAAAGATTTGCCAAGGCAGGTGAATCCGAGTATAACATATATAAAAAAGGTCCTGCTTAACTCTATTCTCACTGCTATATAGAACACTTCAAAACTCTAAACCCTCCAAAGTTTCCGGCGGTCTGTTTATCTGCAATACGACACAAAGGTTTTGTTGGTGCCATGTCTAAGGCACTGGATAAACTGGAACTGTTGGAAGATGAAAAGAATGTGAAAAAAGAAGCTCTCAATGTGAAAGTACGCAAGATGAATGAATATAAAGGGCAACTTAAGAGACGCAAGTGGGTTGAATACAAGACAGATGAAGCACGCGATGAAGAAGTCGCCAAGAAACGGGCCGCTTTCGATCCAGCTGATCGCGTGAAACGTAAAAAGACTGCCATACTGCTGGGTTATTCGGGAGCAAACTACTTTGGTATGCAACGCAATCCGGGCATGGCGACGATTGAGGAAGAGTTATTCAAAGCAATGCTAAAGCATAAATGGATAACGGATGATGGTTTCGAGCAATCACAAACAGCCAACTTTCAGCGTGCAGCACGCACAGACAAAGGTGTGTCGGCAGCGCGACAGGTGTGTTCCATTAAGTTACGTAAGTTATAATTACTTATTTTTGCAATTTAAAAGTTTAATTGAAAATTCGTATAATTAGCGGAAGAACTTAATATTGAAGCCTTAAATGCAGATCTGCCAGAACAAATACGTTTATTTGGCGCGGAGCGTGTAACAAAAGGTTTTAAT
Source organism: Coremacera marginata (assembly GCA_914767935.1). Lineage (NCBI taxonomy): Eukaryota > Metazoa > Arthropoda > Insecta > Diptera > Sciomyzidae > Coremacera > Coremacera marginata. The sequence goes on along the minus strand of OU612043.1, from coordinate 11,933,187 downwards.
GCCAAGGATCAATGCAATGCACGCACCTACACCTACACGTTGCCCACAATTGCATTTGCTAGCATAGAGGATACCTACAATTTCGTTGACTATCGCATTGGTAGCGAAACACTGAAAAAGGTGCAAGAGGTGCTAAAGATATACGAGGGCACGAAAAACTTTCACAACTTTACAAGTCGCAAGTAAGCTAAATAATCAATTTTTCTCCATGTGCATGGGTTTTAAACTAAATAAATGTTGTAGAAATTTTCTAGATCCATCTGCCAAACGCTTTATAATGTCTTTTGAATGCTCCGAGCCGTTTATTAGTCCACAGGGCATAGAATTTACAACGCTGAAGGTGAAAGGGCAAAGTTTTATGCTACATCAAATACGCAAAATGGTTGGCCTAGTTATGGCTATTGTGCGTGGCAATACTACAAGGGCCACATTGGAGCGTGCATTTACGGAAGAACGTTTAGATCTGCCAATGGCACCAGGTTTGGGTTTAGTACTGGACACTGTACATTACGAACGCTACAACGATCGTTATGGCAACGACGGCATACATAAGCCGCTCACATGGCTGGCGCAGGAAGAGACCATTAAAGAATTTATTGAAAAATATATCTTTGCAAACATATATAAAACAGAACACGAAGAATTATCGTTGCTGAACTGGATGGAAACTCTTTCCCTGCACTCATACGAAGCGCGCAAAGAAGACGCTGCAACGGATAAGCAGAATTCAAGTTTGAAAGATGATGACGACAACGAGGAATAGCAATCGGGAAAAAGTACTTTAAATGCTGTTCTATAATATATATATATAGCAGGCTGCTTTTATTATCCTCATAATGCTTTAAATGGAATCTTTTTAAATATCTATAAAATTATAACATGCACAGAGAAAAAATAAAATAACACTATGAAGAACGTATTGGTTTACGAATAAGAGTTGCGCTTAAAACCTGCCACCTTTCTTCTTTTTATGACCACCCTTACGATGCTGCTGTCTAGGTCCTGGTGTGGTTTCTTGATATACAGGTGTTGCAGGCGAATTCTTGCCTAAATTAGCACGATTTGACATATCGCTGGAAGCAGACAAAATCATTCAATAAAAGATTAAGAAAAAAAAGCTTATGCACATACTATTGTTCAGCTGCTCCTGTAGACATGCCCTGCGATCCCTTAATGATGTCTTTGGCACGACGATCACGCTTCTTACGGAAGCCAGTGCGTTCATACTTGGGTAACCAACGCTCCGGATCGGGTGTAACTTCAGCATTGTAGTTCTTCGGTAGCTTACCTTTACGTTTGCGATGACTGCTCTTGCGCTTCTCGACAGCGGGTGTGGCTGGTGATGGCTCGATCTTAGCATTTGCTGACTTCTTTGCTGCCTTAGTGGACATAACCCAATTGGCAGCCTCCAGTGCATCGATCTCCGAGGTTGTTGTCAATGTCTCTAGTTTAGGTAATTTTTTGCTTATTTCTAAAGCACGCTTCGGATTAAACTGCGCGTATGCAATGACCAGCTGAGCCAACACCTTCATGTCATTGGGGTTAAGCTTGAGTAATTCTTCTAGTGAACTTGCTGCCGTTTCAGTGGCACCACCGCGCAAATGAAACTCTGCTGCTTGACGCCACATGTCCGTCAGATCACCGCTATTTTCCTTTAAAACAAAGTTATTGAAAAAACAAAAGTAAACACAAAGTTTATCGGCTCCAAATTGCTTACGTTGTTCTTTTTATACCAGTCAACGGCAGATTTAAGCAGCTCAGAAGCTGCCGGTTTATTGTCGGTGCCCAGATAGAGCGTTACCAAAGCGGAAACTACGCCTGGCTTATATTTTGCTTCGCCCAACGAGAGTAAAACATCAATAGCTTCTTTGCGATTACCCTGTTGGTAGGAAAAAATAAAAAATAGCTGCTCTGCCCAACAATATTGTGGATGCAACCACGCCCACCTGTGATAACATCAACTGCACGATGACAAACTTGGAGGCGAAGGCCTGCTCCTTGTTTGCTGCTGCATACTTATTCAAAAGTTCGACAGCCTCTTTGTGCTTTCGATCCTTACAAAGCTGCGAGCAACGTATTAGCAAAGATTGAAATTCTAGATCCGGATATTGTTGCACCAGCTTCTCACAAAGTTGTTGCACCTGATCGCTGGCGCTAGTAAACAAAGCTAGCAGACAGTTGTTAAGAGCTATTGCCTTCTTTTGACGTGACGTCAGCTTTGGCTCACATGCCTCAGCCATGGCCGAACGTATCTTTTTCTTCGAATCGAAAACGTTTTGATCCTTATTAATAACAACCGAATTATTGCTAGCAACTGCAACCAAAGCCGGATCTTTGGGTTTATTCTTAAGACATTCTGCATAAATAGTAGCAGCTTCCTTTTGTTTGCCCTGCATTTGTAAGCAATACGCCAGCTGCACACGTATAATATCCAACTCTTCGCGTATCTCTTCCTCACTGCCACCATCTTCTTCGAGAGTCTCACGACATAACTTTTCGCTGGCACGCAACTTGCGCTCGGCCTCGACATATTTATGACGGTTGGAATACACGCAGGAACCGTTGAAGAACTGCTCATAGGTTTCCTCAGGTATATCTGGGATCTTCTTGGTCTAATTGAGAAGATTTTTGCGTAATATAAATTAATTCTTATCGTTTCTGGCATACCTCATCTAGAGCCAAATTAGCTGCCACCGCACTCAGATTAGTGCGGCGCTCATCTTCATAGTCATCGTTGGTGTTTTTGATAATATCCTTGTATGACTCAAAGCACTCTTCGTACCTCTCCAAGCGATATAGCACTTGTGTGCGCAACTCCTTAAGATTTGGTGGTAACTGGCTAATGCCAGCACCATCAATGGTGCGCAAAGCATTCTCAGGTTTGTTCAGCCGATATTCGCAATATGCACGTTCGAATACCAAGTCCGTAAGTTTATTCTTCTCAATAAACTTGAAGGCTTCCTCAAACTTGGACATCTGGATCAAGCAGATAACCTTACAGTGCAGTGCAGTCTGGTCATCAGATGCAACACCAAGAACTAGTTGTAGAAAAGAAAGTTAGTCTTGTGATGAGCCAACCTATATGTACCCGCATGGATGCTGCTAGTTTGGTAATATACCAAAGTACGGGGTTTTCCACTTTCTGAGGTATACTCACTGCGGTTGACTGCCTTTATTGCTTTCTCAAACTCGCCATTCTGCCCAAATTTATTGACATCCGCGTAGGCTGCTTTTACAATTGCATCTTTCGGATTTGTTTCTTTCGACATTTTGGTTAATTAAAACTAAATTAATGGAAATAATCCAAATGACCACACCAACGCAAATTTATTTCTACGACAATTGACAGTATTTACGGTCGTGTTGACAACTCAGCAATTGTAACTGGGAGGTGTTTAGAAAATGGTAACGTTAGACTGGACAATGATGCCAACATATGAAACAGATAAAAATGCTAGAGCCCCAATTTTTTGTTCTATTTATGCTAAAAGAGGGTGGATGCATGGTAAAAGAAAGTAAGGTAGCATCAATAATGATGGCTATTTCTGTTATTTGGGCTTTGTGTGTATCTAGTTGTACTCCACGCAACGGAGCTTAGAAAAATGTAAATAAAAAGACAATTTTATCTAGCAACCTTGAGATAAACGTAGAACAAATGAAGAGTTCAATTTAATTTTGAACTTTACGTAGTTCTACGTTTGTATGACGCCGAATTTTGATTGCTTATGTGCGTTCAGTTTATGTGCGGTAAATATACTGATAAATTAGGACTTTTAACGCAGAATTATTTTATACTTTCATTTGTTTTAAGTGCCTTGAATTTCCAGTTAAATATTATATAAACTAATTTGTGAGTTAAAATTTAAAAAATTTAAATGAAAATATTGAAAGTGGAAAATAAAAAAATAAAAAAAAAAAATAGATACCGCTATGATGGCCGGCCACAACATACGTCCTCTCCACTGCCAAATGCAATGTGGCAGCTAAATATTCCTCCGATTAGCGATGCCGACGTGATTGTTCAAAGCTGCATTTGAAACAGGCATAGTTTTTCGCTTCCAATCCAATTGCTCATGGTGCTCCGGTTTCCCTTGGTTCATAGTGAAATTTATTGATTACAAAAAACAAAAGTTTATTTCATTTGCATTTGTGTTTTTGGTGACATTTTGTAATTTATGTAGCAAGTTTTGCTTCATTTATTTAATTTTGTCACAATTAACAAATTTTTTACTTTTTGTAAAAAAAGCAGCTGATTTGAAGTTTTGTTAAGTAGATGTAAGTTTGCATAATAAACATTTAATTTGCTACGTACAATCTACGATTTGCCACGGCCACGTTGCGTCGCGTTACGAGAACATAATAAGGCCATAAGTTTATAAGAAAAATATAAAATTCATTTAGTTTATTTGAAATATTCTGCACTTACAACACATGTAAATTATATTTTATGTAACTAAAATGAGTGCGAAACTTTTTGATACTTCTGATGAGAATAACAACGATTTTAATTTGGGCCAAAAATTTTATTTCTAACAGTTTTTGTCAGTAAATAAAATAACAAACAAGAAGTTTGTGTTTGGCACATCAACAGTATTTGTCTCTTTCAATTATTCATGTTGTTGCATTGGCAGCGAATTTGTGCCGAACGCGCATGTCATTGGACTGCCAAAAACTTGTTAAACACATCAAACAACGTAGCTGCTTTTTGTGTAAAGGGATATAAATGCCAGAAAACGTTCCTATTATATTATGATTTTTTTTTTGCGTAAATAGTACTGAACAATATATTTAATTTATTGTGTACATGCGTTTTTTTTAAATGATATTAGTTTCACTTCAATAAACCAAGTTTCAATAAGAAAATTAATAAACTGTGACTACGTTCTTTGAGCCACTTTGACAAGCTCAAGCAACGTCACGATTTTTCGCAGCCAATTCGCAATACATTCGCGGGTAATCTTGTAATATATCATTCTTTAGGTGGCATCGTGGCTGATCATGCTCTCTTTCTCAGCTGCCATAATTGAAAAAAATCTATGTAAATAATTTCCTGCCACTTAAGGCATGCCAAAAATGAAAAGAAACATAACTTCTGTCTACGTTTTCAGAGGTGAATTTCTGTTTCTACTGAGCATTGCTATATGTTTCCCATAAACAGGCACACGTATATCCCATTAAACAGATTTCCCATGTGGCACTTGTTATGTCATGGGCTGATATGCTATTCGAGACTGATTTGACCAAGCTATTTTATATGCAAAATTCTTCTTGTTTTAATAGAATTGATTAATAAAGAATGAAATAATTTGAAACTATTATTGTTTTCCATTGTTATTTAAGAAAAAAAAATTAAAATTTTTAAAACGCTTTGATTACCGTTTTCAGTGAAACCGCTTGCTGCTTGCGTATAAGCACACGGCATAAAATCGTTCTGACTCAAAGCGATTGTGATCAAATCGACTTGAAGCGTCGGGTAAAAAAGTAATTAATTTCTTAAAATTAAGTATTTTTAACTCTCTACTTTATTTTTCTTGACTAATTGACTCTTGGCAAGATACGTGTTTGGCCTGAGACGCTTTGAGCATGTATCTGAAGAAAGTAAAAGCATTTTGGGTTGTAGTATTCTAAACTATTTAAATGCGAGGAATTGTTTATTTTTGCATAAACTAATAACTTATAAGACTCCTGCATACTTATATGAAAAGTTACGATTCAGTGTTTCCACTCGAACATGCAATCTTATACTGCCTAAATTCAACTCCTTAATTACTAAACGACTCTTTTTCATCAACGCCATCAAACTCTGGAATTCATTACCTGTAAGCTTAAAATCTACTGTCAGTACGAATAAATTTAAGTCATCTATTATGCTATACTACTCAAACATCTAATTATCTATAACTCTTTTTTCTTCTAACTATTCTTTCTGACATTTTTCTTACTGTTTTTCATCTTTGTTTTATTCAATTTTTTTTTTCCTTTGTTCTAGTTTTTTAATTTGATATTAAACTCATAATTAATTATATATTTAGTATTTTAAGTTAATTAAAGTATTTCAATTTAAAGTTTGCTGTTGATTATATATATATGACTATGTTGTACTTTTAAAAGATCTTCTTGTATCTTATTGTACTAATTAATATCAAAATAAATATCAAATTTTCATAAATGGAATTTTTATGAATTTTTTATGATAAATAATTGGGAGACCCCTTGACTAATCAGTTACAAGGCTGTAATGTGACCGGTAAGGGTTAATTTTATGATATATGTAATGAAGTTTTCTTTTTGAGATATATCGTACCCTAACTATAAAAGAACAGATCTAAATTCACAATTATTGACTTTTTAATGTAAAACTATTCGTCTGATCCTATCCATCAACTTCTAAAAACTTCTTACTTATATTCTTTCCTTTTATTTAAAAAAATCGTTTTGTCTCTTTGTTTTGTATGTAGTTCGATGAAAAAAAAATTTCTTGCTTCTCCTTACTTGCATAGGTGGCGCTTACAACCGTTCGTCGGTTTTGGCCTGTTGTCAGAATTTGCGCCAGCCATTTCTATTTTGCGCTTACTGGTGACAGTTGGAAGCTCCAAGTATCGTCTGGTTGTCTTCTTAGATGCGGTTGTCCTCTTCTGCGTTGACCTCCGCTAGGTACCGAATCGACTATTTTGTTCTTGGCATGATAAGTGACTTATAGAGCGTGGCTTTTGTTCGTCGAGAGCGGGTTCTGCTTCTCAATTGCCTACTGAGCCCAAAGTAGCACCTGTTGGCAAGAGTTGTCGTTCCAGATATTTCGTCTTATCTGCGTTCACTGCAAGCCCCATGTGACTCGACTCTTTTTTTAATTTGGAGAATGCTGCACTGACTTCGCGTGTATTATGACCAATGATATCAATAATGCGTGTATTATTGCCAATGATATTTTGCTTCTCCTGGAAAATCTAAAATATTTAGTTGTGTCCCTGTTTTAATTGGGGTGCGATATATTCATATATTTTGGAATAATTTACTTTATTGAGTTGTGTCCCTGTTTTAATTAGGGAGCGATATATTCATATATTTTGGATTAACTTACTTTGAGCTAAAATTAATTTATTTAACTTGAAACATGGAAAAATGGGCAAAATGGAAAAAAAAAAAAAACGAGCGCTAAATTGGCAATGTTGCTGGAACTGTCAAAAATTTTGACAACTCTCGGAGGGGAAATTCAAAGGCTGAACTGATGTATTAAAAACTATAAATTATGGTACATAATGATCATTACAAGTGGAACTCAACAAGATTCCAACGTTGCCTGGCCAAACCCATAATAGTGTGTAAAATCAAAGTATGCCATCTAATGGCGAATATTTTTCCCGACATTTTGGTGCGACTGTCATTTCTGGGAATTATTTAGTATAGAAGCTATAAAGGATCTTTGATTTCATCCAGTGATTTCTGGAAAGGATTTCAGCGTTGCCTGGTGAAACCATAAATAGTGTGCAAGATCAAAGTATGCCAAACAAAAGGTAATATTTTTGCCGATTTTTTGGTATATGTGCTCTTTCCGGGAATTATTTAGTATAGAAACTATGAGCTGAACAAATTATTTCATCTAATTTGTCCTGGACAAGGTTTCAGCGTTGCTCGGCCAAACCCATAATAGTGTGTAAAATCAAAGTATGCCATCTTATGGCAAATATTTTTCCCGACATTTTGGTGCGACTGTCATTTCTGGGAATTATTTAGTATAGAAGCTATAAAGGATCTTTGATTTCATCCAGTGATTTCTGGAAAGGATTTCAGCGTTGCCTGGTGAAACCATAAATAGTGTGCAAGATCAAAGTATGCCAAACAAAAGGTAATATTTTTGCCGATTTTTTGGTATATGTGCTCTTTCCGGGAATTATTTAGTATAGAAACTATGAGCTGAACAAATTATTTCACCTAATTTGTCCTGGACAAGGTTTCAGCGTTGCTCGGCCAAACCCATAATAGTGTGTAAAATCAAAGTATGCCATCTTATGGCAAATATTTTTCCCGACATTTTGGTGCGACTGTCATTTCTGGGAATTATTTAGTATAGAAGCTATAAAGGATCTTTGATTTCATCCAGTGATTTCTGGAAAGGATTTCAGCGTTGCCTGGTGAAACCATAAATAGTGTGCAAGATCAAAGTATGCCAAACAAAAGGTAATATTTTTGCCGATTTTTTGGTATATGTGCTCTTTCCGGGAATTATTTAGTATAGAAACTATGAGCTGAACAAATTATTTCATCTAATTTGTGAAAGGGGTCTAAAAGCTTTCGTCAAATCCAAAAGAGCACGTCAAAAAAAATTGCTTTCAATTCTTGACCAATACGAAACGGTACTATTTAATATAAAGATTTACAAATGACAAGCCGGGTGACATACAGTGGACCCTAATAGCATGTTCTCACGGCACCCTGAACCATGGTAGAATTATAAGGTATGGCCGACTCGGAGAGGAATGGAGTAGAAAGCAGAATAAAGCCAGATAGGTGTCAAAATCAGATGTTCATCGCGAATTTCTTTATGATGTGAAAGAAGAAATGTGAAAGAAGTCTTAAAATTGCAAAAAAAAAACCTAACAGTTTTAACCTTAAAACAACTGCGAAACGTGAGCATAAAGAAATTCGCGATGAACAGCTGATTTTGACATCTATCTCGCTTTATTCTGCTTTCTACTCCATTCCTCTCCGAGTCGGCCCTACCTTATAATTCTGCCATGCGCGACACAAAAACTATGTGTGCACACGCAGGGTTAAAACACAACAGCGGTTTTGAAATTTATTAAAAAAAAAAGGTTCCATAGTTTATGCATTCAAAAATTATGAGCGTTTCGTCACGACTTTTATTGGAGGAAGCAATTGCATGCTTAATACTCAGCGTCTTGTTCGTCGTAGTCGCAGAGACCATGCAAATCCTCTGGAATGTCAAAAGCATTGTAAATAGAAAAAACTTTCATAAATTGTACGTTAAATTATAAACATTTCCTTCTTTTCCAGATTTCAGGAATGCTTTCCAGTGAACATTTGCTTATGACACAAAGTTTGTGAAGTCTACGGGAGGTTCTTTTTTAACCATTTTTGTTTGTTTGTAAATAACCTTGTTATTGTAGCAAACTGTTACTTTTTAAAAAAATTTTATTTTAATATATATACACAAGGAAATAAACAAAAAATCTTATAACAGGAATTCATTAGTCTTTTAATAATATTCAGTTTTAACCCGAAGCAGCTTATAACTACAATTATTATTAAATTACTTAAAATATAGTTAGATTATTTTATCGCACACTAAATGCTAAAAGTCAACTCAAAATTTTTAAATTTCTAGGTGAACCAAAAAACAATTTTATTTTTGAAGGAACTCCATACAAAGCAATGAGACAAAACTTTTTTTTTAAACTATAGATAAAGATGTGTACAAAATGTATTTGCTATGTTACAGTCAAAGTATATAATCACTAGGAATAGTTTTACATTAAAAAGCAAAAATTTGTAAATTTTGAGTTGTGACTGTTTTGTACTTAGTGTGCGATATATTCATCGATTATTGCAGTCAGTGGCGTTGCCTTAATTGTTTAAGTATCCACTTGTTCGGCCTTTTTTAGAATGTCGTCACCATATAAAGCTGTGATGGCAACCAAGCGGGTGTCCAAATAATTGTGTTCCATTTCACAGCGTTTGCCGATGCCAGCAATCTTAACTATTTGCTGCAAGTTTGAATTGCGTGGCAAAAATAAAGCCACATTTTCGCTTATGCGCCGTGCATACTGCACCAAAAATGATGCACCCACAGGCAGTAGAAACTTTTCAATATCGTAATCTTGTTTATTTTTATATTTTGGACCACCCCAAGGCGGACTTAGGAACACAATATCGCCATGCAAGCGTTCAGCGAGGTGAAAAAAGTCTGCCACAATGAATTCTATGCGCTCGGCTACACCATAGATCTTTGCATTATGCTTGGCCATTTCAATTTTCAGCGGATCAATATCGATTGCTATTACACGTTTACAGGTTTTGGCAAATTGTATGGCATTTCCACCACATCCACAAAAGCCATCGATCAATGTATCGCAAACAAGCCGTTCAGCTAGATGGATGGCAACTTTTTCGGGCGTTACCGAAAACCAACTTTCGCGATCTAGACGTATACCTTCATCGAAGCGCGAAAAAAGTGAAAAACGCTTGTGCCAATACTTGAGCAATATCTTGTCTTCGAGAATGGCGGCAGGTATATTTCGTAATTTTCGATTTTTTTTCTTCTTAGCTTTTACAATGGTTCGAGCCTCTAGCGCATGAAGCCCTTTCTCCCCATCGTTGTTTGATGCAGACATAGCTATTGATACAAATTCGTTGATGTATTCCTCTGCCTCGTCGTCCGAAAAAAATGTACTGTTGTAAGGCAAAAATTCGAGGCTGTTGTTTTTTGAGCGACTATTTTTACTGTTAGCAACTTGTCGTCTCGCTCCAAATTCAGTTGGCAAACCTAACAACTCCAGTTGTTTCAAATCGAATTCGGTAAATTCTTGCGTTTCCGGCGAGTATTTGTGTTGCTGTTTTAGGTTCACATCTTCAAAATCTACATTAATTTCTAGATCGTTTGCAGATATTACAGAGTCCCCAAGAACTTCAAGATCATCTTTTGCGCTCGTTTCTATCGCCGTGTTTTGCAGTTTGTTTTTTAGTTCCAGATAAAAGTTGTAATAAATAGAAGTAAATAAAGAAAATTCCTCGAAGTATATTTTTTCTGAATGCTGCTGCCAGAGTTCCTGCCAACTTGTGTTCTCCTCAGTCTGTGTCTTCTGCACGTTTGAAGCTTCTTCTATTGTTTGTTCTTCGGCAGTTCTCAATTCCTGCTTGTCTATCTCTTCCGGAGATAAATTTTCGTTTTCAGTCACTGCAGAATCTGCTAAGTAGTCACCGTACTTAATTTTCCACTGTTCCAAAATAAGTAATTCACCTTGCTGCTCCCAATATTTTCCCCAATCAATATTCTGCTGCTCCGTAAAATTGGTCTCAAAATTCAACAAAATGTTATCAAAATAAAGTTCAGGATCACTGCTGTTACAGTAAAGCTGATGCGTCAAAACTATTAAATGCGGTTGCAAATACGTTTCAAGGAAATATTGTGTCATTGCTTTTCAGGGATATTCATGATCTTTGTGAAAGCATTCGTATCTGTAGATTACGTTCGGCCAGCTCTCCAGCACGCTCCACTTCGTTGAGAAGAAATAGTTGTATAGCAGGTTTATGTGTTTCAAGCAGATTTCTCATGAAGGATTCTTTAGCAAGCTTGTCTTCCCCAAAACCCAGTAATTGCTCACACACCCACCGCGAAGTATGTGGAATTTTATTTTGTGCTGGTTCTTTAGTATTTAGCAGCACCACCTCGCCACAAAGTTCGCAAAAACGTCCGTGCTGCAACTTTGTTCCAAAATAATTGAAACGCAGCACACGTAACTCCACAGAACCTTCCGGTAGGTTATATTCGCTTAAATATTAAAATAGGAGTTAAGGATATTTAATTCTAAAATAATTATAGTTCACCTCGGTAGATTGGGCAACTTTATGTTCTCTAGATAAAAATCACCCGCTACGTCTTCTCTAAGTTTCCCAATTATAGTGCACTTGCCGTAATGGAGCTCCGAAAAGTTGTCCTCCAGCGCCAATTCCTCAACAAGAAAAAACTTTAAATAATCGCAGTATTTTGGTAAATATTCAGTTTTTGTTTCTATGAGATTTTGTGAAGCTTCCTCATTCGGTGTCACACTGCTGGACATAATATAACCAACGATTTTAACCGCAATAAAAAATTTCACAAATTTTGGCTAATGCACGTGTGGATAAATAACAATCAACAAAGCACTTTTAAAGATGACTATTAGTGCTGCATGAGTTGTGGGTACTTTTGCTATTAGTACCAGAAAAGTAATCGATATTAAAATCGATAACGAATAGGTCACTAGATAATAGGTCTGTTCCGTACTCGATTGTAGTAACTTGCAATGTGGTAGAACATGTTTCCGTACTTTTTCTAGCTAGAAAGTTTTCTAGTCGAAAGTTGCTAGAAGAAAATTGTTCCAGCTACATAGGAACACATTTTATTTGGCGTGAACTCATATATTTATTAAAAAATTTTCCTTTATCAAAATTTCACATGTCGAATGTCCAAAATTTTTACAATCATATTCACATTGTAAATGTTAAATATTTTTCTTCCGCTGTCAAAATGTTATCATCCAAGTGAAAAGTTTCCATTGCAACACAGCCTAAGCAAAAAATTTTCAAAAAACCTAAAAACACAAAAACTACCTTGCAAATGTCAAATAGGTCTGTACAATCACGATGCACATTAATATTATATAGCATGTTCTCCCGGCATCTCGAATTACTTAATTTGGCTCTCATTCGTAATTCGAAGCTCAATTACATATGTTCCGAATCAAGTAATTTGCCATACAATATTTGACAATCTGAATTTCTTCGTTCGAAGGTAGTTCAGTTTGAATTAACATCCGAATGACGTAAAAATCGGTTTCATCTCTAATTTGTATCGAAAATTAATCAAAAACGGCACTACTGGCGTTTTCTTTTCTCGAAAAAATTGTGCAGAAAAAGGCAGAAAAAAGCCTTTTTTGAAAATTCTGCACTTTTGTAATTTATTTGACGTTTCTTTACATAACTGGGCAGCCAACACAACATTGAAAAAACTTTGCATTTTTATGTTTTTTTTTTAACTAAGAACAGGTTCAGGTCAAAATTTAAAAAATTCTGCACTCTCAGAGGGCAAAATTTTTCGGCAAAAAAAAAAACGCCATAAGAAGAAAAAAAAAACAAAACGAAAGCAATAGCTGTCAGCAGTCGAAGTTAGTGTTTTTGATTTAAAAAGTTTTTTTTTTTAAAGCAATTCAAACTGAATTACGATTGCTTCTTAAGAACGGGGTAATTCATAATCGTAATTCACAGACAGAATTACTTAATACAGAGAGCCGTGAGAACGTGGCGTTAGTATGTCTAGGCATTTACCATTTGTTATTTATTTGCACGATTTGCTATTTATTTTTATATGTTAATGAAAAAACAATAAAGAATACCTCAAATATTTAAAATCAAACGATCCTACAAAGTAGTTTTGACTTTTTTTTCTTAATCTAACCACTTTTTACAAAAATTCTCAAGTAATAAAAATGTAAATCTTTTTTCTTGGATGGGATATGATTTTCTCTCTCATTGTCGTTCTCTTTTAATTTTTTTTTTAGTACGGGAACACGTTTAATTAAAAAAAAATTTGTAAACTTCAAAAAACTTTTGCATAAGGGAACTGACCTATTTTTCATGGTGGAATAAATACAAGATGTTCTCATCCTGAATATCAGAAAGAAAAAGACTGCCATATTGTAACATTTTCACGGAATCAAACGTGCAAACATGTAGTTGCCAAAATTATATGTAGCATGTCAGAAAACATATTGAAAAATGTCAATGTCAGAGAACACCTTCTAAATTTTCTATCATGCTACTGTCTTATTATTATATTATTAATACCAAAATGTCAACATTTTAAATCGACTCATGGGAGTGCATCGCAGCAGGAACAAATAGACTAGCTTATGACCTAATTAGTCAAACATAGAACAACGCAACACAGCCGTTTCTTTTGTCACATACAAATCTACCAGACGCGTTTTTTGGGTATCTAATTAGCCGAAACGTAACGCTACGTAAGAGTCTGTTAAATTCTGATTTCTATGTTACGTTGACTGACAGTCTGCTGATTTTTGAGTAGTCTTTTCTTGTTTGGGTTAATTTATTGAAGCGAAATGTATTTTTTTTTAAATTGATTTTTTATTAATAATTGAAATATGTTTCAGAATGATAGACGAGTCATTCAGAATAATTTATTTGACACCTGCTGTGGTCGCTATGTTCGTAGCAAAATCAAATAGACAAAGAGTTATAGTACGTTGCGTCACGTTAACCTATGTTAAGTCAAGCTTGCGTAATCAGATCACTATAATGCTCTCCGCTTACCATAAATAGCAAACATTTCGAAAAATCTTTTTAGCATAACGAAAAAAAAACTCTTCCAAAAAATTACATATATTGTACAACATGAGCAATAGGTGATAATCACCTGGAATATTTATGTTAACCGTTGTGTCAACAGCTGTTGGGTTTTATCCACATCGACAGTAGATGTACCCGGGTACTTCATACGTTTTGTATGGCAGATAGTTGCTTTTGATATACAAATATTAACTACTACCTGGATTCTTGTAATTTTCTGGTTTTTTTTTTTTTATTTATTGGAAATATTGTCTAGTTAACAAAACTTTTATCATAATTTGGGAAAAAAAAAATTTGGTACCTAAATAATCCATTTTTACCAAAAATGGGAATTGCCAAAATCCATAAAAATTTAACAATTTCCAAATTCTTTTTTAATCCTTGTAATTTGATCCCTTTTTACCAAGAAAAATAATTAACATTGAATTTTCATTCGCAAAATTCCGTTATATTTGAACTGAAAATCAACCCCTCTTGCTCATAGTGCTATTTTTAGTACCTGCGCAGAATAATTATAACTCATAAAATATTTGTTCAATGTAAACATTTTTTTTTTTGGAATGTGTAGGAAAACACGTCTACTAACAGGAACAAAAGGGTATTTGGGAATATCTTGCCTACCTACCCTTGCACAACCAGTTTTGCAGGCAGAAACATGATTTTTTGCGCAGGTTTCGTTTTGAGTAGTTTTGTATGCATAAGTCAGTTTATGTGCGATTTTTGAAGTGTAAAGACCTAAAAATTTATTTTGTGCGGCAAATATATAAAAAGTGAAAATAAAATGGATGGTGCAATTTGTAATAAGCCTGTGTGCGCAGAGCACTCGAAGGATCATCCACAATGCCTCAGATGCTGCTAAAATTCATAAAATATATTTTTTACTTTCATTATAATGATTTTCTATAAATAAATAAACAAATTTCCATAAAATAAACTAAATATTTCCATTTATTTCTATATATTTGTATGAATTTTCATAGAACATCAGCTGTTGACGCTAGGTCATTTTCTAGTAACTGGGTTATATTTTCCAAACGGTTGGTCCAATTGACCTGAAATTTCACACCAATATCAATTACATATTTCCAAGCAATGATACGATGATGAGTTTCATCAAGATTGGACCAGCCGCTTGGAAGATATAGCAATATAAAGTGAACTTTGCCATTTATTTCTATATATTTGTATGAATTTTCATACAAGTACCCGGGTACATCAGCAGTCGACGCCATTCCACTGACTTGAATTTGGGCTGTATCGACTGAACTGCTGCTCCAATCTTGATGAAACTTTTCCACATGATGCAAAAGTGTATGGTTGAGGATATCATTTCATCATTTCAGGTCAATCGGACTAACCGTTTGGAAGATACAGGAAAATTAAAGTTGCAAATGTACCCGTGGGCTCTACGATCGACACAACGGTTAACCAACATTTCATAATTTACGCTGCAGCCACACGTGATAGTGTGCAGCATAATACTTCGAAGTTATTCCGATATAATCAACATATTCCGCTGTGGCCACACGTGATAGCAAATGTTCATTAGGCCCGGTCACATGATCAAATTTTTCATCCAACAAGTCATCAAAAAATTTGACCAACAGAAATATATATCGAATTTGACGAAAAATTTGACATGTGAACACTCATCAAATTGTTGGTCAAATCGTTTGACGAAAATCAAAAAGTTTTGATTTTTCGGTTGTTTGACCAACGATTTGATGAAAAATTTGACGTGTGAACACTCGTCAAATTTTCTAGTGCGATTTCATCACTTAAAAAAAGATTTCAACGCGGACACATCAATTCAAAATGCACGATGAAGAAGATTTTTGTAACGATTTTATTGAAATTTATAGACTACATCCATAACTGCCAGATGAAATCGGAAATTTACAAAAAAAAAGATTATTTATAAATAAAGCATATGGAGTGCTGCTGATGTGCTCACTTCGGTGTGCAAGACAATAATGAAATTTGAGGAAAAATTTGATAATATAAACACTCGCGTGATCAAACTGTTTGACCAATATTTTGATGAAGAATTTGATAATGTGACCGCCCCTATTCGCAAAATGATGTCAAAGCCAAACGTTCGACCACTTTATTATTCCGAAACATTTTCGTAGTTAATACATAAAGGGTATTCATGCAATGCCGAAAACGAGCCGAATATGCCGAAAATCGGAAAAACTGAAAACGCCGAATATGAACTGTCAAAATTGGTATGGAATCTGATATTCGGCATAGTTTCCAGTTTTCCGCACAATTTTAATGCGTAAATAGCGCCGAATATTTTCGGCAACCAGTTGCTGCCACCTTTCAAATATTTTACATATATTTAATACAAATATTAAACCAATGTTGCCAATTTTTCAATGCAATTTAAAGAACAGCTGATTGATATACGGCATTCGCCGATAACTAAAAAAAGGTACCTCATGCAAAAACAGCGAATATTTTCCGATATTCGGCATTGGAAAATGTTCGGCATTGCATGAATACCATTATAATCTTTGCTGGCCTACCAGTACTATCACGTGTGGTTGCAGTGTAACATGGAGACCGCTTGTAAGGCCTGTAGTAAACTTTTGTTATGACATTACTTTAAGAACGTAGTGTGTTTCCAGCTTAAACAGCATTTTACGAAATTGCAGAAACTTCACGCAAAAACGGGCGGATTTAAGTATAAAATAATTAAAATAAATAAACTCGCGTTTATTTCTGTATAAATTCAAACATTAAAGTGTTAAACATAAAAGTTAAAAAATTTGTGAGGATGTCTTTTATGAATCCCGTTGATTTAGTGGAGGAGGACGCGGCTGATCTGCAGTTTCCGAAAGGTAGGCGTAGCAATTTACTATTTTTTTTTTTAAACAAAACAATAAATGAGTAAAACCAGCTGAAGGCACCTTAAAATTATTATGTAGGATTCGCGATAATAAAGTGTTTTTATTGTATTATTTTTTTAACACACTACAGTTGAACAACTTCCAGATACGCCAGCGATGCATGAAATAATTTCCCACGCAAGTTCAGCTGCTGGTTCTACTTCTGCCGCTCCTATTAAACAGCAAAAATCTAAATCTTCTAAAATCATTATGCTGGAGCCCACATCAGACACCAAATATACCACCGCATACTATGATCCGCAAGCGCTGGCGGAAGCGACGCAAGAACTCACCGATAAGTCTTTACTGCCCAATGCCTATGCCGAGAGTTGTTATATCTGCAAAAATGTGTTGCTGGAACCCTACATTAAATGCTCCGACTGTCTTGTGCTGGTTTGTGTGCAGTGCTTTGCACAAGGGCGAGAAAAAGCAGCACATCGCAATACGCATTCGTATATTATCGTGCGCGATGATATACAGGTGTTTCCCGGCAGTGGATGCTGGAAGGCAAGTGAAGAACGTGTGCTGCTGGCAACGTTGCAGTCAAGTGGGTATGGCAACTGGGAGGCAGTAGCCAAGGCCTTGCGGTGGCAGCGCACACCAGACGAGTGCCGCCAACACTATCACGATTGCTACTTTGGCGGCATCTTCGAGCGCGTATTAGGTTTAACACATGCCACTCAAACTTATTTTCCTGAACGCATGCCCTATGTGATGAAAATGCGTTCCGTCGACCCACCGCGTAGCGATGACATTAACTCTATTCAATCTAAGAATTTAGCTGGTTATCGTTGTGCGCGTGGTGACTTCGATACACCCTACGATATTTCAGCAGAGAGTTTGCTGGCAGTCATACACGACGATATGCACACGGGGGATGGCGAAGGCAAGGATGAAACAGGTTGGCATGATGTATTAGTGGAACTGCGATGTGCACTTGTGCGAGCCTACAATAATCGATTGAAGTAAGTGTGGCAAGGTTTGAACTAAATGGATTTTATTATTGAGCAATGATTTGGAACTCTCTTGCAGAGAACGTCAGCGTCGTTATCGTATTATGCGTGAGAATGGTCTAATAATGACGAATCGCACACTTGGCTGGATATCCAAATATGCTGAGGCATTTGGATCTGAGGCGAACTGCAGTCGCTTCTTGACGTTTATGCAAATTTCCAACCCAATTGATTTTGACAAACTTGTCGAATCGATGAGCTACTTTACTGATCTGCGGAAATCAATTTTACGGTATGTTGAATGTGTTCTACAAGCAAAAAGAAATCTAAAAAGTATCTGTGCGCAGATGGTACTTCGAAATATTTACAGCTCCGAGCAACTAATTAGGAGCAGTTGTACTTTGTTCATCTGAAGTGAAGTTATTTGATAATTTGTTAAAAAGTAGATCGTGCAGCAAATAAGAAAAATTACAAATTTTATTCACATCTTAATTCGATTGCAATTAAAAGTTTTTTTTGGAGTGAAAACTTTTGAAGTGAAACTTCTTTAGGCGCGTTGAGCACTTTTTGGTAGAGAGCAAAATTATAGATTCGCGGTATCATCACGCTTTTAGCGTTATCATCGCGCTTTTAGCTGTTCATTTCTGTTGCATTGTACAGCGTTTCTTAGGCCGTGGTTATGCTAGGCAAACATGTTTGGTGAGCTTTTACCGAAGCGATTACCAACCAATTGCCGAACCAATTACCGAAGCGAATACCAACCGATTAAAGAAGCGATTTCCAACCACCGAAGCGATTACCAACCGATTACCGAAGCGATTACTAACCGAATACCGAAGTGATTACCAACCAATTACCGAAGCGGTTACCAACCGATTACCGAAGCGATTACCAACCAATTACCGAAGCGATAACCAACCGATTACAAAAGAAATTACCAACCTATTACCGAAGCTATTACCAACCCATTACTGAAGGTATTACCAACCGATTACCAATAACGGAAGCGATTATCAACCGATTACCGAAGCGATTACCGACCCATTACCATTAAAAAATAGTTTATACATTCAATAACGCATTAATTGATAAAAAGAGTTAAAAAAGTAAAACGCGTCTGATTTGCCGGCTCTAGCTACTTCGGAAATTTATAACAGCTATGCTATTTCATACGATAGCTTTAAGTTTTCACTTCGGTCGGCAGTCCCTCCACTGCCTTCGTTTTTTTTTTTAATACCAAAAATGTCACCAGAAATTTTAAAATTTATGCAGTGGTTAGAATTAGTTGCACGGAGCTGTATGTGCCAATTTTAAACAAGTGGAACTTACTCTAAGTTTGACTGTTTTTAGACTCTATGAAATGCGTAGGAATGGAGTTCGCACACTAGCATGTGGTGAACTATATTTTAAACTGAAAAAGAAGCGTCTGATGGCACAACGCGAACGCGCCAAAAATGAGCGTTATCAACAAATGTATGACTGGCGCAAACTAATACCCAATCCTCATGGAACACCTCTTAATGTGCTTGCAATAAACAATACGTCACTAGGTTTGAATGTAAGAAAGAAGGCCGGCCCCATGGAAATATCTGGTTGGTTTAATCTTTACTATATAACGTTGAACTATTTAGCTGACTAACACTGTTTTAGCTATGCCTGGCTATTCTAAATTAAATGATGCCGAACGTGAACTGTGCAGTCAAGCACGCCTTTATCCTCAAAATTATATGGACTATAAAAATATACTAGTTGCAGAAAATATTAAAATTGGTCATTTGCGTCTGGCGGATGCGCGACGCTTAATTAAAATCGATGTCAATAAAACGCGACAAATTTATGATTTTCTTATGGAACATGGTCACATTAATAAACCAACATGAACGTGTTTTGAGCAACTTAAATTATTTTATTTTTTTTTTTTAATTTAAAAAGCCCAACAGCTGGTTGTTTTTATTGTTTTTTTGTTTTAAACATGCATGCATGTTTTAAAATCAGTTGTGCTTTTGTTAAAATGATTGCTATATCTACTTTATATTTGTATAGAATTTGAAAATGCTGAAACTTTACTTATTTCCGAGGTGCACATGTTGCTCGACCATCGAAAACGTCAAAATGAATCGGCAGACGAGGAACAAGAATTCTCTGAAGTTTTTATGAAAACCTATGCGTACACAGATAGTTTTCGAAAATTCAAAAATAAAGAAACCATTGCTGCTGTTAGAAGGTAAGACAGACTAACTACTACTTAATATGCAAAATCACGCTTTATTAAACTGCATTATATTCGATTATATGGAAAAAAAACTGTTCAAGAAACTAAAAATTTAACTTGCGTCTCTTATTTCCAGTTTGCTCATGCAAAAAAAATTACACAAATTCGAACTGGCTGCCTTAGGAAATCTCTGTCCGGAGGCTCCAGAAGAAGCAAAGGCCTTGATACCATCCCTTGAAGGACGTTTCGAAGACGAAGAATTGCGACAAATACTTGACGATATTGGCACAAAACGAAGTTTGCAATATTAATGCAAAAGCAATAATTTACAGTTTTATTTTTTAAATTGAGTGTCGTAATAATGTAATATATTTAAATTAAATATAACAAACCTTGTTCTGCAATAAAAAAAAAAAAAAAAAATGCTCCCAAAAAATGTTGAAATTTTTTAATATATTCAATTATTCATTTAAATTTTAATGTAATTTAACAAGACACGTAAAAAGCCTTTGCTAAATAGTCCCATACACTTTTAGCTGAACATATAATCATTGACATCATCTGGCCGAACAAAGCCTGTTCAATCAAACAGATTATTATAAATTTTGCACGTTTATCTTTTTTGCAGAGTTCCTGCAATGTTAGAG
The DNA here is from genome assembly GCA_914767935.1 of Coremacera marginata. Taxonomy (NCBI): domain Eukaryota; kingdom Metazoa; phylum Arthropoda; class Insecta; order Diptera; family Sciomyzidae; genus Coremacera; species Coremacera marginata. Next base: position 11,912,399 of record OU612043.1, on the reverse strand, counting down.
AAAATGAGCAAAATATTGTAATGAAATAAAACATGCACTAAATAATTATCACTGGCCTCTCTTTTATTGTCGAAATCGGCTTCTACCACGGACCATAGATCTTCAGACTCCAAGTAGGCACGCACAGCCACGGACCATGCACTGTAGTTATCACAGCCCTTGAGCTTATCAATTGTCAATTGCAACGACATGTTTTTTAGACTCATTTCCAAAGAAAAATTAATTTTTGACACTAAAACTCTTGATACAATTTTTTTGTTTCATGCATGATTTCTTGATTAAATTATGACAAAGCAGTAGCCAGTGATGCGTTTCTGTTAAATTGAGTTTTGTAAAAAAAAAAGAGTATTTAAAATATTTCTTCAATGTTTTTATAGATTAATGAACAACAAAATCAGCACGATACCGATACCCGTCCCGCGGCCGAATTGAAGTATATTCAAAGTCTTTAGCCGTCTATAAAATATTTATGTATAATCTGCAAAAATATTTGTGTCATCATGCACTTAATTTAATTTTACTTTTAGCTGCCACATAGAGTAATTTGTAGACTGTTGATTATGCTAAAGAATATATGTGCAAAATTTGGTTGGTATGGGCAAATTCATCGATTCAACGATATAAAATAATTTCGTTAAAAATTAAAGTGCCACGTCTCCCTTTCAATTCCGCCAAATTTTCTAGACCACTGACTGCTCCTTATTCCAAAGAATATGTGTGGAAAATTTGCAAGAAGACGGACAAAGGCTATAGAAGGAGTTCGATTAAAATTAAAGGGCACGACCCTGTCTAATTCTGCCCAATTTTCTTAGACTAATTCCAAAGCTCATTATTCCAAAGAGCATTTTTGCAAAATTTGTTTAAGGGGGTCCTCTGGTAATCTATGCCAAATTTTAGCCTTTTTTCAAAATATTGTGGTAAGAGAACGAGTAAAGATATTTTAGTTCCGTTTTTTGATTTGGGTAGCTTAATTTATTGAAAAAAATACAAAATTTTGAAAAAGTGAATTTATGGACCGTTCAGAAAGTTCTCGGCCTGGTAACGAGGTTCTCCGGAAAAAAGGTGGGTCCAAATTGCGCACGATTCCAAGTGTAAACATCGTCTGAAAAAAAAAAAAAAAAATATTCAGTTACTTAGAATGAATGTCCCTATAGCCCCTACCTCGGAAACAAAAATCGAAATTTTTTAGGGGGGGAGCCGCCACTTTGAAAATGAAAAATCGAATTTCGACCTTTTTTTTTGTAGTCTAGTGTAGAAAAAAAATAGTAAACATTATTTTTTCGGCAAGTTTGAGGTAGGGGCTATAGCGGCGTAAATTCTGCGTCGTTTCATGCCTCATATATCAAAATCGGTCAAAAACTGTTTGAGTTATCGTGCGCAAAGTTTTGAAAAACATGGTTTCGAGAAAAACGCGTTTAAAGTTTTGACTTCAATTTTGAGGCACACAAATGACATTAACACATATTTTTTTAATACAATACTTACGAATATTAATCGGCAATTCCAGCCCCATAAAGTGTGCCTTCCTCCATCTCATAAAACGAGTTTTCCATGGCTTTTTGGGCTCTGCGGGCTGTGCGACCCTCTTTCGATGATGCGTACGTTTTTAGCTCTGAGCGTTGAAGTCGTTTTCCGTCGCGAGATTCAGCATACATCTCGGCTTGTGGGCCGATGACAATACCCATTGTTGACATTATTTTTAAAATACTTGTGAAGCCTTCGTTGAAAATGCAGGTTGCCAGAAAATTTGCGATTTCGACTGTGGTAGCACCACAGTGGATATGTTTCGGCGCAAAGGTCCACAAAAGCGAGTTGAACGATTCGTTACAATTTTGCGTTTCACCTCCAGTGCATCGGTTGAGTAGATCGTCGGATGATAACGCTTCGTATATGGGCTTCATTACTTGCAGAACCTTTCCATCAAGTGGGGCGTACGTGTGGTGAAATGAGGCTAATGAGCCTTCTGCTGCTGACTTTTGATAGGCGCACCAGCTGGACTCACCAGGTGGGCAATACATATGTTGTGGATTACTATCACTTGAACTTTTGTGATAATATGTTGACCATATTTCTTTTCTCATGTTTTCCACAGAGTCCTTATTACGTCGAATAGCAAGTCCATAGTAAGTAGTCAGCTCGCTTATGACTTTGTCTGTCAGTTTGCCAGTGCCTTTTCCACCGATGCCTTTGTTTTCTTTTTTGGCCTTGCGCAGCCGTGTGCCCATGCGTTTTTGCACGTGAGCGATGCACTCCTTTTTTGTGACAACGGGGTCGCCGTTATACGGATCAAGGTCTATAATGGCCTTGAAGGTTTTGCTGTCGCCATCGCCAATATATTTTTCATATTTTATGCCATATTTTTCGATCGATGAGGCAAACATTTCCTTCACGGCATCTACCTCCATCTTGGCCGCACTCCCACTGTGGTTGTTTGTGCATGTTTTCTGGTGCGATTCGTACCATTCTTCGAAGTCTGCAGAGTCATTTTTTTCCCCACATTTTGCATGCCTGGCAAAGGCTTGATTTGACAACGGAGTCAACCACTTTTTTGGTATGTTTACCGACGAGCGTAGTGACACCAAAAAGAGACGAGAATCCCCGTTTTTTCCAGGTGCCATCCCCTGAAACGGTCAGCAATGAGGAGTCACAGTCAGGATTTTTTTCTTTCTGCTGTTCCTGCTCTTCTTTAACCGCATTCAACAGGCACTGCTTGTAAACTGCTTTAGCAGACACATGCATGTTTTTCAAGGTGCCATAGTACGCATCAAGGCACAATCCTTGGCATATGTCCATTAATCCGCAGAACATATTAATACCTTCTCTCCCTATTCCAAGCAATCTCATGGCAAATATCAACCGGCGATTTACAACAAAAGATTTACCGACCACCGGCGAAGAATTAATATACTGTGTAGCTTTACATTGGCACTGCAGACTCACTTTAAAGCCGACTCCACGCATACATGTTTTTCCAAATCGAATTTTTTGTTCACATTGGGCGCAGATAACCAGAGCAGCAAGCGTTTGGAAAAATGAAAAAAATTCCAAGAAACAGAACTGGAGGTTGTTTTCGATGATGACTTCATTGTCTTGCGTTTTCTTCAATTTTTTGGCCGATGTGCTGGCAAAGTCGGTGTCCTCTACTTGGGAGTGCTGGTTTCCACGGAAATGCCTCTTTTTTGTTCGATACGCGTACTTACGCGGCGCGTTTGGGTGGCTTTTTTTATCCATAGCAAAAAAAAAACACAACGATTTTTCTTTTATTTTACAACAGCAGTTATCGCGCACGCGTAGCTTTCAGCGTTCGAAAATAAACTTAATCTCGTTCGTTTGCTTCTTTCATGTGAACACCTGGGCTCAAAATCATTTCAACCCCTAAATCAAAACATGCATGTATACATACTGCATGTATACATACTGTGTGTGTATATTTTGTAATATAAATACATATTTTGGAAGAATTCCACAGAATTTTCGACTAATGACTGCAGGCAAATAAACAACTTTGCTGATGCGTTATTTTGACGAAAACATACCTACACAAAAATGCCTGTATCTCCTAAACTATTTCGAAAAATCCTTTTGGGAAAATGTTTTTGAGTATCTGAGCAATAGAAATATGAAAAAAAAAAAATCGAAAAAAATTTTTCGGATTACCAGAGGACCCCCTTAAAGTAAAAAAAACGGTAAAAAAGTGTTCCATTAAAATTATAGTGTCACGCCCCCTGCCTTATTCCGCCCACTTTTATAAACTATTGACTGCTTCTTATAGTAAAGAATATATTTGCAAAATTTGGTTAACATCGGAAACAGTGGTGTAGAGGGAGGTCGATAAGAATTAAATTGATACGCCCCTTGTCTTATCCCACCCCGTTTTGTAGGCTTAAAACTTCTCATTATACTAAAGAATGCGAAATTTGGTTGAAATCGCGAGAAACGGTGTAGATGGAGCTTGTTTAAAAATAAAGTGACACGCCCCCTGCCAAGTACCGCCCAATTTTATAAACTTAGTCTTCTCAAATCACCAAAAATTATTTGTGTAGAATTTGGTCAGGCACACGATGTGGTGGTGCGTGGTTTTCGTCCGATTTCGCAAAATATCATAATGATGGTCTATATTGTACTATATCAAAGCCTATGTACAAAATTCCAAGACATTTCTTTAATTCTAGCAGATTTTTTAAATTCCGTAGGTTTTTAGGTCGGCATTGCATTTCTGAGTGCCATTAGCGTAGGCGAGATCTTCTTACAATTCGTTAAAGTTCCATCGGATTCCTCTTTCGGCCCTGCCAAGAGCTTTATTTAGGATATCGTCAAGAATAGTAAGAAAGGGAGTTGGTGAAACAGCCCTGCCGGACGACTGGATTTATGATGAATGTCGGTGGCAACAAACCGTTGTGTAACACACTGCATTTAAAGCCTTCATACTGCGCACGTACACGACTTATAGCCTTAGCGGATAAAATACCTCTCTGCTGTAGTGAGACCCATATATTTTCTCTTGAGACTGTCAAAGGCGGTACTATACGCCTACGAAGACAAGTTGAAGTGCAGTGCGCTACTCGCATGATTGTTCGACAATTATTATTAGCGTATTAATTTGATCCGCGCATGATCGATTTCGCCGGAATTCTGCTTGTTGTTTACGGATGGCCGAATCAAGATTTTCGTATATTCTGTTAAGGAGCACCTTTGTCAGCACTTTGACGACACTGAGAGTACAGTTATCCTCTATAGTTTCGGCACCCACTAAGGCCACCCTTCTTTGGCGACTTGACTAGCACACCATGCAGCCAATCTTCAGACAAACGCTCTTCGTTCCAGATTTTGGCGAACAGAGGGTGGAGAATTTTGGCTGATGTCGAAGGACATGCTTTTAGCAGTTCAACTGTTGTTTGATCAATACCGGGCGCTTTGTTTTTTCATGGATTGGATCGCTTTCTCTACTTCATCAATTGTGGGCGGCTGTGATTGGATTCGGCTACTGCGAGTCTCTACGGCAGAGGTAGTTAGTTGGTGGTTCTGGTTGAGGAGATGTGATAGACGTGGGATTCAGTATTTCACAAAAATATTTCCATCGCTCTAGTTGATCATCAGCGGATATTAAGAGGTTTCCATTCTTGTCTTTGATTGCGTTATTTTATTGGAGTTTCTACAGCATTCTGTGGCGACATGTTATAACTTCACTTTCGAAGCGATCATCGAAGCGAATTATCGAAGGGGCAGCATGTTATCAAAAACAACAAAATTGTATGGAAAAACGAAAGCAAAGTGATATTTTATCGAAATTATCGCCTGTCGAAGGTGTTGCACTATACTAATTTTCGACAAATTGTCGAACATCGAAGTTTACGAAGTTATAACATTTCGCCACTGGAGTTTTGTGATTTTTTCTTTTATCGTTTTATTTTTCTTTAGTCGTGCCTACACGAACGCCTGACATCTTTAAAGACTTTTTCGGCCTCGTTCTTTTGTTTTAGCATCGTCTCTTTGTTTTTTCGCGCTTCCTCCCTTTTCAAAAAAGACACCACGTTTCCTCGATCATCCAGTGCTTCTTGTTTGCGGGTCGGAACCCAAGTGTCTGTTCACTGATAGTTAAAAAAGCAGACTTAGCAGCGCGCCATGCTGCTTCAATGCTACCATCACTGTCATGGGGCTGTTTTAAATTTTTCTACGAAAGACCTGCAGACCTCGTCGTTCTTGTTTCAGTACGTCGAATTTTTTTGACACAGGTCATTCGCTGGGACGTATGATGGCGGCAATTTTCAGTCGAATAATCGCAACGAGTAGGTGGTGGTCGGAGCCGATGTCAGCTGTCCTCTTTACTCGTACGTTCAGAAGACTGACTCTTTGTTTTTTCGGTGATGTTGTCTGGAGACACCCAAGTGGTTTTATGGCAGGCTTTGTGGGGGAATAGTGTGAAGTGCAGTGAATATAACTTTGTTTGGTCTCTTTAAATTTTTTTAGTATTTATTTATTGTTAATAGAAAAATTTCATAAGATGAGCGCAACCTTAATATAAATATATAAACAAAGGTACCAACGAGAAAAATCCATTTAAATTAGCTAAAAGCAACAGTAATGTTTTTTCAGTTTTCTCATAGTAACAAATGAGATAAGCTGTAAATGTCCCAGTCGGAAAGTAGGCGAACACCTCTCTAAAGCGATCTATCTTTTCTTATTGCCTCAAGTATTGAAAAAAGGCCCTTGTACCTTGGGAGATGAACACGGCAAATCAAAACAAAATTGGAAAAAAATCTATATCCGTATATCGACATCCATATCCTTCCTTCATTGCCAAAAGAAGGTACTCGGATTTTTAACTAATCACTTCTTACGTGCTCGAAGATGTGACGAAGGGATTAATAACCCTTACGTAGCAGCTTCATACAAAAAAGATATGGTATTTGGAAGTGAAGGGGTATGATCGCCGAGTCTTAAAGGATGTGCCAAGAGGCCATCTTGGGATAATCGCTTTTCCTACTGGGGCATTATAAAAATTTTCTAAAATTTTTATTCGAAAACATCATTTGTTTATTATTAACATTTCAATTTCGATCGCGTTGCACCATTCTGTGGAAAAACCCATATCTAGCATAACTTTACCAATTATTTAACACACTTACATTAAATGATACCATTGCTAGTATTAAATAGTCCCTTTTCATCCATGCACCGAATATTAAAACTAGTGATATTTGAAGCAACGACTGTACGTTACATTTTTACTTTATTGTAGATAATCCGCCGGAGAAAATCTTTTCATCTACATACATATAGTGTTTAGTTCTTTGATGAAACTAAAAATAAAAGTATTTAGCTTTTAACTTTCCTGAACAAGTGTATTTAACAATTTTAGCGTAGTGAATGCTGTGTTCTTAAATAATTCCATAGATCTCTCGCTGTTCGAATGCTCACCATAAACTGACACAATTTCTGCTCGATTAAACAGAGTATAATAAATTTGGCACGTTTGTCTTTCATCATGGACTGCAGGTGAAAAAAAGCAGAAAATGAAAAATAACTGTAAAAATACTAACAATACAACACTAATTACCTCTTCGTTGTTTTCCGGACCACTGTCTACAACGGTCCACAAATCTTCAGACTCCAAATAGGCACGCACAGTCATGGACCAGGCCTTGTAGTTGTCCAAGCCTTTTAGTTTTTCAATATTTAACTGCAACGACATGTTGGTTGGTGGTTGGCTTGTGTTTTTGTCGCAAAATCTAAGCAATAACTAAATTGCTTTTGATTTTTGTCCAGCTTGGAAGGTGGCAAAAATCATTATTTGCACTTTTCACATAGGGTGGTGGCGGCTCACACTTGACACAACTGCATTGCAGCAGGAGCGGTAGTTGTAGTAGAATTGAATGCATTTGATTTAAGCCACTAGATAAAAAGAACAATCGAGTAACAAAACTAAAAAAAAAAAAAAAAAACAAAAACCATAAAAAGACGCAAAATCTTCACAATAAACTAAGCAATGAAAATCAGTGATTTCAAAACTTGCACTATGGTAAAGAAAAATAACACTGGCAACGTTAACCCATTTTAGCCCACTGGTCGATTTTTCGATCACTAAATTTCGAAATAATTTTTGGAAAAATATCAGAGTTTTTCAAACTCTAAGCATATACACAGCTTGGTTAAATGGAAATTAAGAAATTTTTTTTCAAATTTCCTGTTTTTACTTATTCAAGTAAGCTGTTAAAAAAATACTTTTTTTTTTGGAGTTTTTGAAAAAATCGAAAAAATATATAAATTTAATGTATAATAAAACAATTTACATGAGCCGGCAGCCAAAAGACTAAAATATGAGATTTAGTAAATTTTGGACAACGCAGGTAAATTTAACTATGTGTTACCTGTGTGATAAAACACAGGTGGTCGATTTTTCGACCAATTCACATGCCACATTTACATATATTTCATTTAAAAAAAATATAACAATATTTTATTTAAAATTTTTTCATTTTTGTATACACATTAGGCCATTGTTTGATTTTTCGACCACCTCAAAGCCGAAAAATGGTAATTCGGAAACTAAACTTAAACTTTGAAATTTCTTAATTTGATTACTAAAAAAAGTCTTAAGATTTCATAACGAAATTCCAACGCTTTTTGATAGCGGACCAAATTGGGTTAAAAAGTTTATCTGTGTACTGTGTCGCCTCAGTGCTAAGAATATAAAATAATTTTGTCCGTTCAATTGCCTTTTAGTGACCACTGTATGTTGCGTTGTAAAATGCACAACCTTGGCTATTATAGAGGAAGTGGCTTTTGACATTGTGTCTTGTTGCTTCTGTGTTGAGTAAGGGTTGCAAAATTCTAAGCTAACTGAGTAAATCACAAAATAACCTAAACAATTTTTTTTTTTTTTTTTTATATGAGTTATATTTTAAAGCTCTTCTTAAACTTTAGATTCACTTGTAGATTACTTCATACTAAAGCTATGTATTCTTAAAAGCAAATACACATACGCACACATACCGTATATGTATTTAGAAAATTTAAAATATTAGGCATACTTTTATGTGTGTTATTTTAAGGGCATAAAAAGTTAAAAGTTTTCCTGTAGATAAATATAGTTTATATAAATATAATTAACAAAAGCTCTTTGTATGGACTTAAAAAAATAACAAAAAAAAAAAATTCATGTATAGCACTTTAAAAAATTGCAAGCTGCATCATCTACTCTTAAAAATTAGTTTCTTGAAATTCCTGGGACTGCAATGGGGCTTTACCCGCCAGCGTGGAATTTGTGATGATTGTCGCTTCATTAGCAGCAACTTGTGGTTGACTTGAATGATTACTAAGTTCTATGCCGCCACCTGCTGTGAAGGCAAGTACAGTGGCGTGATCTAATTTGCCAGGCAACGAGGCAAAAGCACTGCTGTCCACGACACGCTTGCGCGCTGCACGATGCTGCATGCGATTCAGTTCCACTTCGCGTTTGATGCCATCGGGTCCGGATGCTAGTTTGTAAAAGAGTTCACGTTGCTCCAGTGTCTTGCGGCGCGCAGAAGTGATCATGCGCACAAAATCTATGAGCAGGTGACAGAGGCGACGCGCTGATACGCAAGGCGAAAATGTGCCGTTAATGCCATAGCTGAGGAGATCTTCTAGACGATACAGCGTCAGTGCATGACGCTGTGGTCCAGTTACTAGCGGCAGTCCAGCTAGAGACTTGGGTATTTTTGCAGCGGAACGTTGTTGTTGAAAGTGATGTTGCTGCTGCTGTGCAGCGTGTCGCAACAACAGCGCATTGCCACCAGCTACAGACAATCGACGCGGTTCGATAACAGTATGTGAACGCATGTATTTCGGACGACTGGGGGCCGCCGTTGATGTTGTCGTACCAGCTTCTGGTGATGAGGACTTTTTTGTGCGTGGTGGGCGCACGGGCGGTGTTTGCTCTTGTCGCTGCTGCAAACGCGCATATATGGCAGAGGCGCTTTTATTTTGTCGCTTAGGTGCGAGTACTCCATGCGGCGTAGTTGACATTAACTTGACATCCGGTGTCCACGCTTCTGCAAACTTGCCAACAACAGGATCGAAATTATCACTTACACCATCGGAGGTGAGAAAAACAATGTCACCACTTTCGATCATAGTCATTGTTAGCGTCAAGTTGCTCAACTCTGGCTTGTTGCCATCAGCAGGTCCCAAAGCACCCAAGGCGTCGCGCATATCGCGCATGGAACTGATGTCGTGCGAAGCTGTGAGAGAAATCAAAGAAATATAGAAAACATCAAGGCTATTGTGGTTTTTAAAGAACTCACCTTGCGTAAATTCGCGCACACCATGCTTTTTGGAGTAAACGTAACCCAAAGAGTCGCCCACATTGCAAGCGCAAACTACATACTGTTCGGCAGTCTTTTGTTCTTGCTCCGCATAGTGTTGTTGCTGTCGCATTGCTGCCAACGGCAGCACCACCGCTATTGTTAGCGTACTTAGTGCACCACCAACTTCCAAAATACAGCCATGTCCCTCCCAGAGTGCACGCAAAAGGCTGACAAAAACCTCTTTTGTTGATGTCGCCATGCATTCAGTGGCCAAACCGAAAATAGCGCGATCCAAATAGTCGAGACAACCATGTACCGCAGAACGAGCAGCCAAGCGTGCCCCATCACCTGCGAAAGAAGGAGGGAAAAAAATCAATCAAAACCAATCTTAAAGCCCTGTTGGGCCAACAAAATAAAATCACATGGTTAATATGCAAATGAGATCAATTCCAAATTTCAATATTAAAACAAATATATGGTTTCAATATAAAGGAAGAAAGTAAAAACTAAGCTAATAACCAAGAATCAGCATTTTCTAACAAATTAAAAATGTAAAAAGGGGGGAGGGGAGTGGAGAAGGGGGGCCACTATCCCACATCGATACAACGAGATACTAAATTAGTTACTTAAATAAAGAGTCCGTTGAAGAAATTACAGGAAGCCTTAAAGTTCCTCATTCCTCTGAGCAAGGTATTCCAGAATCTGGCAGATCTTATTAGAAATGATCTTTCAAATTGAGAAGAGTCGAACATTGTGCAAGTAACTCACCACCCTGTTAACAAGGAGTTGAACTTTGCGCAAGTTAAGAGACAAGGTACCCGAGAAGACTTCCCAGCCATAAGTTATTTTGATCATCAGGAGAACGTGGACGAGCCCGGGCTCTCATCACGTAACTTTCAAAACGTCATCATTCAAACCATACTATTTCGACGATATCGTCAAGTTTTTGCTTCGTTTAAATGTATCACTGTCGTCTCGTCTATCGTTCTAAAGGCAGAACCAAAATAAACGAAACGAGACGATTGCAACTTGCCGAACGTCTGACGAGTTGAGACGCTAGCAGTTCGGTTCTTACGGAACAAAACGTATGGCCAAGCTGTTTCGTTCAGCTTCGTTAAATTACGTTTGTTAATTTTGGGCAACAACATTGAATTGCATTGAAGCGAACATTTTCGTCTCTACTCGTTTCGGAGCAACTCGTCTATTTTGGTTGGGCCTTAAG